>JAYKKI010000040.1:4360000-4370000 GCA_039881145.1 Druceiella hillmani | reverse complement strand
TAAATATAGCACTATCCAATAGGCAATATGAGATAAGAGCGGAAACATTTTTTTACGGATTTATGTCTCACCGGCTGTTATTGAATGCTCTATGAATTCGGTGGGCTTTATTTGTTTTATGTCTACGATTATCAGAATCATTTTTTAAAGAGGAAACTTTTGTTTGTTTTTATTGTTTGCATAAACATAAACATGGCTTTTACGATTGACACGAAACATGTCTGTTATGCAGTCTATGCTGCCTAGGTGGATTTATTATCTATTTAGAATCAGTTAATGATCTCAATGAAGGGAGCCGTAGTGTACTGGATGTATTTTTGAGTTAAATTTTCAAACCATAATGGCTACATAAAATTATAGATGAAGATATTGTAGATAATAAGATCTTTTATTATATATATATATATATATATATATATATATATATATAACATACATTAAAGGATTCATTGGTTACCTTCAACAGTTAAAGATTCATTGCTTATGTGCATACTGTCAACGTCAAACAAATAACAATCTGGGTCAAATATTCGCACAGAGTTGAGATTGTATCTAAAGAATTTTCAAATGTCAGATAGACTAACATTAAATTTTAAATTTCATTAATTAAGGCAAACAACATATGCTAGTGACGTATTTGTACGTGCTGTCGGCTGACGTAATAGAACAAACTTCCAAAAAATGATATGCAATAATTATAGAGGTATACTCTTTGACAAAAGAACCTTAATAACGTTTGAACTGAAAGAAGTAATGAATTACGGACGAATTTCGATCACTGGGTAACCACTAGTATACATAAAATTAGAAGTGAAAATGGGATGGAGGAATGGAGTAAGATATGGAAAGAAAAAAAGTAAGTTAGCTATTACAGGAAATGACGAGAGGTACTCTTTTTGGGGCCATTATTAGATGCGTGTATAAAGGGTACCTTCGTCGAGGTGTACCTTCTTCCACAACTTGATAGCATAGAAATACTAAGAAGAGTAAGGAGCCTTTTAGAACGTAAACCGAGGCCATGAGTAGCTAAGACAGTAAACTCACGATGTGGAGACGCTAAATAGAAGTGAAAGAATGTAAAGATTACGTTGGTGGGGAATCGCCAATCAATCGAAACGAGACCGAAACTCAAAAATGTGGTCATATTTTCTGAGAACAAAGATACAGTGGATGTATAAATTTTGAAGACGATCTAACTTATTTAAGCGATCTTTAGACATAACCAGTTAGCAGACGTCTTCATAGTCAAGCAGAGGAAGAAGAAGCATTTGGAAAATGTGAACTTTAGTTTTAAATAGTCGAAAGTTTTGAAGTGGCTTTAGAGAGTGTACTTGGCTGACGATACGACGACTAACCTTGCTGATATGGGATTGCCAATTGAGATTTTGATCGATCAACAGATCTACAGTTTTTTGACAGTTGGATAAAAAAAATCACAGTACTTTTAGTAATAGCTGTGGCAATCTCACTGTGCTAAACTTAGACTGAGACTTGGCAGGATTAATTAGCAGCCACAATTTTAGGGTTCCGTAACCAAATGGTAAAAACGGAACCCTTATAATTTCGCCCAGTCCGTCTGTCACAGCCATTTTACTCGGAGACTATTGGCACTATATAAATGCAATTGGGATGATAGTTTGTGTTCTATGAATCGCTATACAATGATATATTGGGACTATGAAAAAAAATTATATTAGGGGTACTCTATACATATAACTCAATGATGAAAAAAAATCCGGTGACGATATCCCACACACCTATGGGCATAAGCGTGTGGGATATCGTTTATAGGCCTTAAAAATGATATGGAGGTTCCAATATAACTTTTTTTATTTAAATCTATAGTTGGTGAGGTACGCACTTCCAAAGTCTTAAAAATGTGTCTATGTTTCCAACTAACGTGTGGCAAATTCTAAAGAAAATTAAGATAGCCGAACTTAAAATGAACTTTCAACGAAAATTATATATATACATATATATATATATATATATATATATATATATATATGTATATATATATATATTATAAAAAATATATTCGTGCCCCCTTCTAATTTTTTATCATTGTTATAAGACAAAACACATTTTTCCCGCATATTTATTTCTTAATTACAAGCGTAATCAAATAAATTAAAACTTTGGTGTTCATTCCTAAAATATTTAAGTATAATTAAAACAAAATCTGCATTAATGCGATGTTTGAATGAATTAATTATTGAATGTATTTAAGACTTCAAATAGTTTTTTTCTTTAGAATGTCCGAACATCAGGTGTTCGGACATTTTCTCTTACGCCCTCCTAGTGAGCGCGTCCCACAGGTTGGGAAGTACTGATCATTGAGAAATACCGTTAATAAAATAACGTATTATCATTTCGTACTAAAATGTAAAAAAAAGAGAACCCTTATTGTTATAATTTTTGGCCGTCCGTCAGTCTGTCTGTACATATGTCGCGGCTAGTTTTCTCAGAATCTTCAAATCAATTCGAAAATTGACACAGTAAATTTCCTACTTGCATCGAGTCCCGTCTCAAAACGATTTTACTCTTGTGTCTGCTAAAATTGAAGCTTTAATACAATTCTGACTAGACTTGTTGTGTAGTATCTCGAGGACTCATTGTGTAGTATCTCGAGGTAGGTATGTAAACAGTAGAATTTTTATTAAAATGCAGTGCCAAATTGTTTATATTGATTAAAAATATTGAATTTAATTTTTGTTTAAAAGTACCTGTAGATTAGAGTTATGAACTATGGTTATAAATTACATGAAAATTTGTTCAGCCACTTATTGAGTATTAAACTTCATGTGTTCATGATATCAGCCACTTATTGAGTTTAATACTCAATAAGTGGCTGATATCATGGTCATACGTGAGTGTAGCCACGGGTAATTCCGAAGTGTTACTTCATCACACGAAACTTACGTATATCAAATTTGGCAGCGATTCGTTGCTCGTTTGGAGAGTTCTTAAGTTAAAAACAAACAAAAACACTCACATTATAGTGGTACATTAACTAAAAAATTAATTGGAGCATAGGTTTCACAGTTTTTAAGATGCGGGAAGTCGAGCGTAGGTTTCATAGTTTTTGTGATGCGGGAACTCGAGCATAGGTTTTACAGTTTTTAAGATGCGGGAACTCGAGTGTAGGTTTCCTAGTTTTCTGATGTGGGAACTCAAGAATAGGTTTCACAGTTTTTGAGATGCGGGAACTCGAGTATAGGTTTCACAGTTTTTGAGATGCGGGAACTCTAGAATAGGTTTCACAGTTTTTGAGATGTGACTCGTCAAAGTGATCGAAAATAACTTCTGCGTCATAGAATCGCTCAAAAGTTCAATTTAAAAACTCAAGCTAAAGTCACGAAGTCAACGCACGATCTGGGCAATTATTTATTTTTGTATTATAAACTCATTTCGTAATGTTACTTTAATTATTATTATATAATATATTCCTAGTGCATTTAAAGAAAGCTAATTAAAATTTATTTTTACATTTTTAGGCGCGACTATTCCGTTTTCTCTTCTCCGAGTAAATTAATTATTTTGGAACATTATTAGATAAAACTGTTTCTAAATTACCTTAATTCGAAGCAAATCGGTACTATACATTTTAATAGCATAATTCTAGACAAAAAATAGTATAAAAATAGACACTTTTTACGTTTAATTAAAAACAATAGTGAATGAATTAATGTATTGTTTTTCTCCACGGTTATATCACACCTTTCTCATGTCATAATAGTCATCCATCTGACTCAACGGTACGCATAATAATTCAGCTCGAAGCCGCCTTGCAGGCACGCATAGTCATTCCATGGGGTTGTCCCAAGAGTCACTGTGGTCTGCTGATATGAAAATATTTAGGTTATTTGCAAACCGGTAACAAAATGGCTTCTTAATGTAATGAGATAATTTGGAGCACCATTATTAAGTAACTAAGTAAATAGCTTGGATTAATTGTTGAAATCAATCAGTCAGTATATTTGCATGTTATTTCAAAAGCATACATCTTGCAACAGGTATAAAAAGATTGAATAAATACTTTAAAAAATAATGAATTATGTAATTTAAATGTTACAAATTACATAATTCATTATGTGAAGGGTGTAAGGTGTAAGAGAAACTTATAAAATTCGATTCCTTCAATTCTTAATTTCACTCGGTTTGTGTTCATTATACAGTTTTAATTCATCTTGCAACAGGTATAACAAGATTGAATGAGTACTTTAAAAAATAATGAATTATGTAATTTAAATGTTATAAATTACATAATTCATTATGTGAAGCGTGTAAGATGTAAAAGAAACTTATAAAAATAAATTCCTTCAATTCTTAATTTCACTCGGTTTTGTGTTCTCAAAATCCCAGTTTTTTTATAAATGTATTGCATAATCTGTGGTCTGATTCACTTCTACTTTTATCTGTGGTTTATAATCCAAAACTTTTGTTGGCCGTGTTGTCTGTTTTCCTTTTACATATCTATGTAAAAGGAAAACAGAGAATTTTAAAAATTAGAATTTTAAAGATATGTTTCCCGGTAAGCATCCAGAGTTGGAAGGCAGGAAATGCAAATAACATGCCTTTTATATGTGTTGTTAATTAATTTAGTATCAATATAAGCTCCGTAGGATTTAACGGCGTTAATCGGTTGCATAGAATTTATAGTATCATGTAAACATGGGCGTAGTTAAGAGGAGGTATTGTCATATTATTGAATACTCGTAATATGTATAAACTAAGTAAAGGAACAGATGGGAACTAGAAAACATTTGGATCTACACTCATGGAACCTAATTTTTTCATTGCGGTTACTAATGTTTATATTATCTGAGTTATTTGATAGCTTATGTATTGACTTCTCAGTTACATGTTGTCGAATCTTAAACGCCCTCTGCACTACTCGCAAAGTTACCTCGACGAAGTGCTCGTCGAAGTTGATTGCAGTCTGAAGTACGTACAGTACAGTCTGGAATATGCACAAAGCGAAATGAAGTTCCTCTTTACACTATTCTCTTCGCCTAAATTCGATCAACTTCGCGGGTAGTGTAGTGCTGGTTTTAATAATGATATTAATTATATAAGAAGAAAGTTTTATTATTATATTTTTGAGGATTGCTTAGTAACGGCTTAACTGATTGACATAACACTTTTATCATCGTATAGCTTGTTGTACCTAGATGGATATAGGGTATACGATATGTATTATAATTTCAGAATGTTTGAGCAATAAAGATTGAAGCGAAAGGAGTAGAAATATGTCGGGTGTATTTTTGATTAAAGCTTTTCAATTGTTATAGCTAATTGAATATAATGTTTGAAGATTTTGCAGAAAACACGAAAATCTACAAGTTCATTTGTATATATTGATAATTATTGTTTATTGCGTATTAAGTGCCGGTTTTTACAAAATCGAACTATAGTAGTATTTATCTCTAATTGAACTATTGCAGTTTAAACAAACGAAACCGTTATAGCTGTATCAAAAGAACCTTTCGTCCTAGGGATGAAAATTCAGAGGGATGGAGCAAGAGCTTACTCTAGAAATTGTTCCGACACAGAACTGAACCCTAATCGTGTTTTCTCTTGTCTCGCCATCCTGGGGAAATAACACCGAATAATTTTAATTTTAATTATTTCTTTATAAGGATCTATGTGAAGATCCATGGTCTTATATGAACTGTCCATGAACACGACAACAACAACAACAACAAAAAACCTTTGAACAAATAGTACGGAATAAAGAAATTTACGAAATTCCCACTATGTGTATGGCTAATTGTTATAGTTGTTTGTTATAAACAGTTTGTGTTACAAAATTCGAGTCTGGCCTTACTAATAAAACGTTACTGAAGTACATATAAATATATTCTGTAATAAATCATAACATATATTTAGACAAGACTGGAAATATTAACTTACACTCACTTCCGTTCTGACAGTCGTCTTGAATTGACATTACACTGGATGTCTGCAGATTCCTTCTGCAGGTTCTGCAGCTCGTCATAAATTTAAAGGATGTTGAACGTGAGTTTGGTTCGGTGAATATAATAAAAGATATCCCAATCCCAAGTTTTGGATATTGTTAGAGTCTAGATAAGATGATCTTCCGGGATATGTGTGTTGAGTAGAATATTTTGTACCAAACTGTTGTAACAGTCGAATTAGGGTGCGTAGGGGAACACTCATTTCACCTTCACCGACAAATCAGTCAAGCGTGAAAGGGGTCAACTAATGTCTACCGGCCGCTGCTGATGCAGTCAAACGCATCTCCTTTATGATCGTTACACACCTGAACGGATATGTCTGTAACTGAACTTTTATCCCGTTTATTGGATTTTTTATTTGCTTTCTCAGAAGTCTTAGATAAGATCTATTAGAATGCTAAGGTTTTATACTTGGATATGCGTACTTTGCAAAATTAATGAAATTAAAATTAATGAATATAAAAATTAATGAATATAAATAATTAATGAATATAAAATGGGTGAAATGAAGCATCCAAATTTTCAGGGCGTAAGGAGTAATTGCAAGATTCGGTTGCGATCAGTTAAAAGGTAGTTGAGGAAAAGTGCGGAACAAATGAAAAACGGGGATAGGCGGGTAGACGGTAGCTTATTTATTCAAAATAATATTAAAAGATGTCAACCAAAGAATTTTAGACTTAAAAGAAAGTATTTAAGTTTTGTTGATCCCATATAATTTAATATTTTTAGTAAATAAAGAGCCAAATGTTTATACGTACGTTATTCTTCACAAATCCATCTGATACCTTTTTCACTCTCCTCCTTTGCTAATAGAATAAAACTTTATTAAAGTTCACTGACCTTATTGGGGCTAGGGCCGTCTTAGGGCCGGGCCTTCATTTATTAAACTAGTTTCTTGTATTTAAAAAATTAAATATGGCATATCTAATATGGCTGTTTGAAATTGGCATAAAACCTATAATGTAATAATGAGTTTTTTACTTGTCTAAAAATGGGAATTTGTTGCAAGTTTTAATTAAGTTTTTTTAAATACATTTTGAATATATTATATAATAATATTCACCTTGAATTTATTAAAGGAGTTTGAAATACAAAAATAACAGTCAAGATTTAGCGTTTATTTTGTAATCTAAGCTTGTGCTTTTGAATTGTTCACATGTTATTTTTGTACACTTTGAATATATTATATAATAATATTCACCTTGAATTTATTAAAGGAGTTTGAAATACAAAAATACCTTTTAAGATTTAGCGTTTATTTTGTAATATAAGCTCTTGCTTTTGAATTGTTCACATGTTATTTTCGTACACTTTGACGAGTCATGCTCTACTTAATATTTTTTAGGTTTAATATAACATGTACCAATAAAATTTTCTGTATAATTATTCAGCACAGATGATTATTATATTGTCAAGACGTGGTTCAAAATCATTAAACTAAAATTAACACATGATCACAATGGTGTTGAATTTTAATTATTATAGTATTATTTACTTGCTGCATTTTAATTAAATATTTGTTAGTTTTACTTCATTGAATTGTGATATGGACTTTTTTTAATTTCTCATTTCATTGAAAGAAAAAACTGGTTATGTTTGATGGTTTTTGAGTATTTTTTTATTACAAAAAATACTGAAAACTTCCCTTTTGCATTTAGAAGAGGAATACAAATCTTACTTTCACTAGTCTCTTCGGAGTTATCGAGTTACTATATTCTTATTAATTTCGCGTTTACAGCGCGGTTCACCGTCAAAAGTTTGCGATTTTGGGTTTTGAACAGGAGTTTATTATAGAGTATGTCTTATCCAGCATCACCGTTCGATACGGACTGACTTTATTTTTGAAAATATAAATATGTATTGTAGTAAAGTATTTATATTATTTTTGGATTCCATGCTATAAAAGAGTTACCGTACGTCTTTTTGTGGTCCAATCGGTAGATAGCTCCAGCTTTCGGTTAATTTTCAAAAAACACGTATCTTCACATTGTATTCCACTATGTCTTATAAATTCACCTATTTCTATGATCACATACTTTTTTGTATCATATTTTCTGGTTTATATAGAATTTGTACTCCTGATCATTACTATTAATGTTTTCTATTCCCACTGAACTGGGATAAGCAGTAATGATGGGATGCCGTATTGTATTTTTAAGTGATATTGCGAAGGTTCAATTTTGTAGAACATGGTATGTAGGGCAACCGTCTTCCTTCTTTACTATTATATAATTTACGTAATTAATTTTCTTTGACCTATTTCAATAATGGCAGTGATTCTAGACTCTTAGTGGATATATTCATAATTTCGGTGTTATACTTACTTGTAACAGGGAAATTATATAGAGCATGAAGTAGCGAGTTCGGAAGGGACACGAAGTGCAAGTTGCGCGCGTGACTAACATTTTTGCAACATGGTATTTATGATAAAACATTTACTTTTGCTTCAACCGTATTTGGCTTTCGACCGATCGTTTTTTATGTAATAATTGTTACATAAGACTCGGTCAGCTTTTATAACAAATATTGCTTGATCTTAAAGTAACAGTAAATGATAATAAAATACTAAAAGCTAAGTTCTGATGGCTTAACAACTAAGCAGAGATGGGCGTTTCGTTTTTTGTGTCATGCTGTTGGAACAAAACTGGACGTCAGTTTTTAAAAGTGTAACACGAATTTCCGGGACGAAATTGCGAATGACATTAGAATATAGTATTGCAGTTGTAGATAGATTAAAATTTTACCTTTTAATTTTATATGACAGGTGACAAGAAAATTTCGGTTTAACCTAAATTATTTTACATGCCAATAAGAGCCGATGTGACTGCAACGTGACAAGGACGCGGCGACGGTGGTGTCGGCCGGCACAACTGGGTGGCGTAAACCGGTCAGGCGGCACATGTGGCGCGTAATGGGAGCCGCCACGGTGACATCTGCGCCGCTACCTGCCGCGTCCGCGACTCTTGGCGACGCCCTGCGGCGGACGGGACTCGGAGAGAGGTAGCCGCTCATGTGCGACATTCGCGACTGTGCTGACGCGTTGCGCTGTTACGGGTCAATACTGCCTTTTCATTGTAAATAACACATTGGTGTAATTTGGTTTGAATATTATACTCAGGTAAAATAAATCAATGTAAACTTTTAAACCTTTTCTCGCTGAAGTGGATTGATAGAAACAATGGATGTGACGTCCCACGTGAAAATCGCGTCGCAATACTGTATTGAATACTGAGGTTCCTGGATTCATGGGAAACAACATGAAAGTTGATTGACATAGCCGTTAAGATGTAATTTGAATTTCATGAATTTCTGTGGTGGTTTTTGTAATTTATTATTAAAATTTTCTTCATTTTAACTTTCCTTTTAATTTTCTTAATTTTTTACTTACGACTGAAAAGTAGTTATTCCATTGTGGATGCGCGATTTATACATATTTTCTTATATCAATTATCAGTATTAGGGAATATTGTAACTACCTTGTACTTTCAACCATTCAGAATTCTGCGAATACAAAACGACCTACAATTGTGGAACGGTGGAAGTGAAAGTGGGAGTTACGATATACCTGACTAGGTAACTAGACAAATTATTGCACCTATTTTTACTAAAAATAGTGATGAAAGATGACGCGTTTCTTACTTAGTTAGGCTGGTACATTCTTACGACGTCTTAGTTTAATTTGAGTACCTATTTTAATTGAAAAGCTCTTATGTTTTTTAAAATGTTTTACCTTTTCAGGTTCATATGAGATGCAAACAGTAGAGAGAGAGAGAGAGAGCAAGTGAGAGAGAGAGAGAGCAAGAGAGAGAGAGAGTTTTCACATAACACACACGTATCACATATATGCGCTCCGCAGACTATCCACGTTTGGCAGTTTAGATTATCTAGGTACCAATGTTAGCTACATCAAGTCCATTTAATAAGTGAATATAAAGTTACTACGGTTATCAAAATAATACCACATTTAGTACTTGAGCAAGGTCGATACTAATCGCAACTTTAGAATGAAACAGCCCTAA
>JAYKKI010000040.1:4090000-4357500 GCA_039881145.1 Druceiella hillmani | reverse complement strand
GGTTTCTTCAGATAAGAAACAGACATACACCTATTTATGAACCCATATTGGCTATGTAAGCAAAGTTTTTTTACAAGGAGATAAAAATATGACTTTATAACTAGGAGGGGATGGTTGTCACGCTTCAAAAGTCATCATGGAATACGTTTGATGACTATAACAGGAGAAAAACTCTCTAATGACGCATCCTGCATAGAGCCATTTAACTTGAGATTCTTCCAAAAAGTGAAAGATTTAGATCTTTGCCCTTCACAGGTATACAATGTAGATGAGTCAGGGATTTTTTGGCTTGTAATATCTAACAAAGTGTTTGTTTTACATAATGAGAAAACTGTGTCTGGACATAAGGTGAGTAAAGAACGTGACACCTTGTGCTAATGCTACAGGGACGCACGGGCTAAAGATGATGGTTATTGAAAAAATCAAAGAATCCACGAGCATTCAAAAACATTGATTTACCTGTACACTATTATGGACAAAAAAGCCGTGTATAATAAAAGACCTTTTCAAAAAGTGTTTTGATGACTGCTTCGTGCCAGAAATTAGGAAAATCATCATAATCTACCTCAAAAAGCGTTACTGCTTCTTGATAATGCTCTCGATCATCCGTTCGAAGAAGAACTAACAAACAGAGGATAAATGTATCACTGTGATGTTTCATTCATGTAACTGTACTGCACTGATCCAACCTATAGATCAGCATAAGAACTGAATGAACATTTTAACTAACATCCAAACGCGCCATTAGATGTTTCACATCAATAGTCCACGTGGAATCATTGGTAGAAGCAGTCGGCCCACTCGTACATGCACATTTCTTCCACTTCCTTTCCGAATGCAGTCATTGCTTCCTAGAATTTCGGAAATCGTATTCCTCGCAGTTTATATTTTATTTTTGGGAATAGATAGAAATGTCATGATGTGAGGTCGGCGCTGTATGGCGAATTAGCGAATAACACATAACATTTTTACGTACGACATACTCTAATATTCGGACGTTTATGTGGCTGAGCATTGTCGCGATGAAAACAATAGGCAAACAAATGCTGGTATACCAGTTTGCAGTAACTGTTTTATTTTCTAGAATAGTCATTGCATAATAACCCGTCCGTCTGAAGAACGAAGCGACGGTTTTTCTCCAGTACTTTGTCCTTTCTTCACGTTTCTAGGCAGCCCCTTCAGAAAAAAATACCTATTACTCACAATACCTCTTAGTTTCAGGTTCGTAACTGTATATCCATGTTTCATCACCCGTGACGATATCGAATACAGTATGTAAAAGACTTCTATAAAATACTTCTAATATTTTGCAATTATACACCAATCAACGCGACGATGTTTTTGAGCTTCGACCAAATAATGGAGTGTCCACAGAGTTTCCTGACACATAGCTTCCTGACACTTAAATGTTCATGTAGAATTGTTTACATTTGATTTATACCGATGTCTAAACTTGCCCGGAACTGTTGATAGTGCATAATATTGATATCATCTTCAGTTGTCGCTGTTGAGCGACGGCCCTCACGCGGTTCATTACTGAGATTGGTACGGCTGTGCTTGATTCGTTAAATCAGTTGTAAACAATAACACGGGATGGGGCTTCATCATTAAATGATAATCAAACTCGATCGCAACTTTGTTGTTAATTGTGACCACAAGGTAAATCATAAAAAAATTATCAAACGAAGCTTTTTCGTTTTATATTCATATTGACCTGACATACACATTTTTCAAATTGCCACCAATTCGTCAAAACCAATGAAAAATTCAAGAAAGTGCCTCAATGGGTTATCAAAGAGTTCGATTTTCAAAATTTTAATTACTTTTTTTTTATTAACTTTATTACAAATGGCCAGCTTTAAGAACTTTCAGTACCACGTTTGTACCTGCATCGTGTCTTATTTATAGGTACGAGTAGCCGAAAAGTATAGTTACGAGTAGCGGTAATACTACGGTATCGTATATTTCACATCTTCATCTTGTCATCTTATTTAATACATGTATTAAATAAGATGACGGAAATTTTTTGGTTACTCTTTTATTCATATCGACACCGTAGTTGTATTTCAACATAACGTAATCACATTTTTAGACGGGCAAAAAGATATCGCCAACGATAGCAAATATAATTTTCACCGACATCGTGACGTCCATTAATGCGAAGCGATTAACCCGAATCTATGTCGCAGTTGTATATAATTATGACCACTTAGCCACTTGCATATCGTGTTTGCATCTTGATAGCGGTGTTATTTTTGCGGCATCAAATCTTATTACACGTTCACAGATAGCTTTCGGAGGCAAGGGTTAAAACAGCGTGATGTGTTGTTACAGGATCTTACGTATATTTAATATATTAATAAAATTTTGTGCAACATAATATGTATATGATGTGATATACATGATATGCTTATCTATTATGCTATAGCCTTAGCAGGATGCAGTGTGGCTATTAGTTTTTCGTCATTGTTGATACTTTTCTTTGTTTTTAATAGGTCTATATATTATATAAAGAGGCTGTTATTTTGGAGAGTTTTTGCCTAATGCACGCACAGATGTGCGCGCTTAAGCAAAAACTACTCAACGGATTTTAATGTTAGTATGTAGTTTTATAATTTGAAGGTTTGGTCACTATTTGCAATAAATAATAGGTCTATATATTATATAAAGAGGCCGTATCTGTGCACGCATTAAGCAAAAACTACTCAATGGATTTTAATGTTAGTATGCAGTTTTATAAGTTGAAGGTATGGTTGTCATCAAGATTGTAACTCAACTCTAATAATATTTAAATGATTAATCGAAAGCGATCTCTGTGTTTTTGATAAATCATAGGGAGAAAGTTTTAAAATATATAAACGTAACTCATTTTTCGCCCGAAGATCGGGAAAAAATGCTAGTTCAGAATAGCCTTAATATTATTTGTCAACATACGAGTAGATCGTAAATAACTGCTTTAGTGAGAGGGTTTGAAGGTTTGTGTGTATGTGCGTACGTGTGTGTATTTATTTCATAGGATGGGGCATTATTCCTACTTATTTCCGAAACGTATCCGAAACGTATTCGAAACGTATCCGAAACACTTTTGATATGAAGGATTATTTACGTAACTAGTGAATCATCTGCAGTTACAATATACTGCATATGGTTTGTCTTTTTTTAAATAATTGCAGTTACAATATACTGCATATGGCTGGAAATGAGTGTGTGTTAGGAAAAACCAATATATGTTTATTTTTACAAGAGTTTCAGTTTTTGAAAATACGTATGCGTACTATAGTGAGGTTCCAACCTTGATCATTATGAGAGAATGTCTCCAGCAGCATGCGACCATGATTGAATTTCTTCAATAAGGAGAGTGCGGTTTGAGTCATTGGAGTTGTTTAGCGTTGGTGTCGATGGTTTAATTCATCTATAATACAACTAAATTCAGTTCGCGCATGTGTATGTGCGTGGGTTAATGTGCGACACAAAAGATGTTTAACTCGAGTACTTAAGCGTGCTCGCTGCCGCGCTCTCTGTGAGAATTGCAAGCGTTCTCTTAGGTAGTGAGAGGTCGGCGAGTAGTAGCTTAGGTAGCGGGGTATAATGGGCGGCACGCGGGTCCGGGCAGCGGCCGCGGCGCCGCGGGGCCGGGTGTCGCGGCCGGCGGCGTCCGTCAATAGGCGGCGGCGGCTATCGATCGGCGCCGCGGCCCGGCGATTCCCCGAAGGCCGCGAGCGAGGCGTCGCGGCAGGTAGCGGACCCGCGCCCCGCTCGCGCCCCGCTCTCCGTCGCCCCCGCGCGCACCCCGCGACGCCCGCGACACTAATTATTATTGTTATTGCGGCGACTGAGTCACGCGGCCGGACGCTCGTGTTCGCGTGACGTGTGGGAAAGTGACGGGAGGGTCGCGATTAACCGAGGCAGAGGAGTGAATCGGAAAAGTATATCGTCCTTATTTGAACGTCGGTCTCGCACCAAATAAGGCGAAAGGGTCTCTCGGACCAGGCGGGCGTGCACTTACGTTAGCTATATGAATTCCAGATGACTGGATAAATATTTACTTGAATCAGCTGTAGCTTCATTTAGTGAAAAAATATCCAAATTATTACAAAGAGAAAAAAGTGAAACAAAAGCGCACGTATTTGTTTGCGATCACATATGCTGTATCATTTTAATTACGCTGGCTCACCTTACAATAAATAAAGCTCCAGATAGTCAAACTTGCAGCTTTGGCTTACTAACATTTGTGTCAAACTAACACATTGCCTACTTACATACATTCATATTGAGGCGATGGTACTAACCCGTAAGCAGCCTTCGTAACGTATAATTTAATTAATTTATTTATATAATTCACTGGACAAATTTTAATATTTAATTTTTATTGTTACTTCAAAATTTGTTGAAAACTCAGGATAATGCAAAAAATACTATTTTATTTAGATGTGACTCAAAATCGTCTGCACCCGAGTCAGGCTCAAGTGCTTATACCATTAGGCCGCAATGACTACGTATAATCATCGTTAGTATTCACAAGAGTCAAACGCTGTGTGGTGAAAATTTAGTGTCACATTGTTCCAACTAAATGGAGTGACGATGTTTTCATTGAAAAGAGCTATTGTCCCAATTTGAATATAAGATTACGGCAATTACGGAGAAGGGACTGCCTGTGTTAGGGTAAGTATACACCGCGTGCCCTCAAATTTTAAAACGTATCGCGTTGCACATATTCAAGACGATTAAGTAGCAAGTGTTTTGCTAAAGTTCCAGTTTAAGTATCTCGAATCTTAACACAGTCACATTATTTTTTGATGTGTAATTAATGAAATCAATTTTCAATTATGTAAGAACCAACGTTACCTTATCATTTGTCGTCAGTATGTATGCAGATATAAAATTACTTCTTTGTAGAATCGTTTGGCGTTGTGAATGAAAATTGGGTAAGTTCTAGCCTAAAGGGGCCGTGGGTCTTTTTATTTATTATCGCATGAATAATTAGACAGCGAACATAACAGACTTCGTGTAATCCGACTATCAGACGCCCATATGCACCACACACGGTCAAGACTGTCGGTCAGACTTACTGACGTTAAAAACGTTTTTCTCGTTCTCCTTAACTGTCAGTCGAGTCGAAACAAGAGTCTATTTTACCGACCGTGCCTATCGCACCGTCCAATTCCTTAAGTATTCATACAAAATACGCTTTTAAATATCAGTAAATCTTACTGAGAGTTCTGAGAGTGTGTGGCGTACACGGGCGATAGTCGTATGACATGAGGTCCGGAGAAAAAGGAGGGCAAGTTAGCACAGACAATAGGAATTTAACCAATCAATGGTACAATGGGAATTCATTAGCTCCCTTAATATGTTGGCCAACAACTCTTCTGAAGTTGAACAGGTCTTTGCTCAAGTGGTAGTCAAATATAATGTTTCCACGTCTTCTCCTAAGCTTTGGATAAAACTTTTCTGATTTCAGTAAATTTAATGTACGATGTCACCTTGGTTCAGGATTATAGGTAAGATCAAATTTGATTCTTTGAATACCTGGCACCAACACGCCATAGAAGAGTACGCATTCGTCCATCGTTATGCATATTTCATGTTATTTCGCTTGCTTTTCGCATTCAATGGAATTCACGAAGCAAGGACACTTTTAAATTCTTTTAATGAGATTTCTACAATTTTTTGGTTTTTTACTCACTGAAAATTAGTTGCTAACTAAATAGAAGATCTGACACCGCTCGCTTTTTTACTCAACCAGAGATGTTCGAGAAATGTCTATAATATTCCAGATATCGCTGGAGAAAGTGGTGGGTTTATTAATTGCCAAATTGATATTTCGACACCTTTTTTACTCTGTCAAAAATGTTCGAGAAATGTCTATAACATTCCAGATATCGCTGGAGAAAGTGGTGGGTTTATTAGTTGCCAAATTGATATTTCGCCACTTTCTTTACTCTATCAAAAATGTTCGTGAGATGTTTATAGCGTTCCAAGAATCGCTGGAAAACGGTGAGAGTTTAGTAGTTGCTATTCTAATATTTCGACATATATGTATTAAAAGTGCGGTAATTTTTTTTTGTAATTGATATATATTTTATTTATAGAATTGTCAGAAATAATTAGCAGTTTCCTATTGATAACTCGTATCTTTTTTATAATCAGAATTTTCGTTTCCGGCTGCGCATATATTAACAGTTTAATAACTAAAGTTTAAATAGTAAGTGATATGAGAAATAATTTAAGTAACTGACATGCGTATTTAGGTTTCAAGTTTAGATATATTTTAATTTATTTTTTATTAACTTCGACTCATGAATTGGCTTGTGTGGAAGAGAAAAAAAACTAGTGGTGTAATTAAAAAATCTATATACATATATATATATATATATATATATATATATATATATATATATATATATATATATATCATAGACAGTAGACCAACGTGAAAAAAAGTTTGATCGAATATGAATGGAACGTACAATTCAAAATTTGAGATACTTTCTTATCGCACTCTATATTTTCATATTGTTTGATAAATAAAATTGGTTTAATACAAACTTCAATTTGTATAAATGTATTTATTGACATGTCGGCTTTTCACTACTTTCTTGTTTACGTTTTGCTATCTATGTAAAGTATAAATGATGATTCAGATCTATAAGATGTTCTCAAATCGGTAGAAAATGAGGGAAGTGAAGTGCAGCAGTTGGTATTTATATTACATGCTTGCTATCGCGTTTCCTTTGTACTTTCACTGGTTGTGCGAGAGAGAGACAGAGAGAACCGCAGCTCGTAGGGCTGACTAGACTTTAGGCGTAAAGTCGTCTTCCAGGTGGCAACGTTTCTTTTATTCTAAAACTTCACCGATTTTCATAATTATGGTCCTCTTTCCTTAGGCAAAGGAAAATAAAGAACATTAAACTAAGACATTAGGTTTAAATTTTTTCGTTAGTTAAGTGAAAAAATCAAATGAGATTCGAGGTGCTAATATTTGTAATTTTATAAGTAATATCGGAAAAATAAAGACGTATGCGCCTAGATATGGGTAATATCATAAAAATTGGAAATGTCATTAAGATTGGTGAAGTTTTAGGGAAGAAATTTGCCGCTTTTATGAAAATTCGATACTTCATTTAAGAATTCAGTTAAAACGCTGGCACGGTTTGTTGTCCGTTTTTATATCCTAGGATAAATTGTTCCGTAGGCGTGAAATAAAAATATACGCGAAATTATCGAGAAAAAAAACTGTGACTTCGTATTAGGGCTGTCACCCCTACTTTAAAATAAAGTGTTGTGGGTTTAGTGTAAAGTGTTGTATTTTAATCAAACATTTATAACCGCAATAAAGTTTCCTAAAATACTTTATTTACATACACTTATTAATAAATTTTATTTTCAACGGACGCGATCGTCCGAAGTTCGTCTTGGTTTTTAAAGAAATGAATTCAACAATGGAACGTATAACGATGGACAAGATAGGGTTTTAGAATTTTCGTCTTTTGATAATATTATCTTCCGCCGACAAATATTTCTGATAAACAAAAAATCTATATGAATTGGACGTAGTGAGGTAAGAGTAGGTATGGGGTATATACTTGGAGTCTGAGTATCCGCAATATTTACCTTAAAATTGCATCACACCCTTTCCTTTTTAAGAAGAAAATGCCAAAAATGATATTGATCTGAAAAAACCTTCGACCTCTTTTCTCGTTCCGCCCTATTGAACTATTTCATTCGGATGTACACGCACAATGAATTTCCGGGAATTATAGCAAAATTCCAAATGCGCTATCGATAACGTTCAAAATTTAAACGTTTTTATCGATCGCTATTTTCCACCGGTACAAGAAGCGTACATCGCTAGATATGCCGCTGGGCCGATGGGGTCGCGCCGCGGGCTGATTGCATTCTTCTCGCACTTTCTAAGAAGAAACGCCGCGCGAGCGGGCGTGGCGCAGCTGCGGCCCGCTTCCTGGAAACGTTGGTTCAGACGCACGCCTGCGGCCGATGTCGCGGTTCGCCGCGGGCGGAAGTCGTGCGCTAAAGCGCTCACTTGTCATTACATCCGATAGGTCAAGATGAAAAATCAATTAAGCATAAAGATATTTACTAACAGGGTGTCACACCATTGGTAAGATAAATTAAGTACTTTCATTCAGAAAAAATATGTATTTATTTTATCTGTCTATTACATGCGCGAAAAACTTTTAGTTATCGCTTACTTCCTGTCAAGTTTTCGCTGTTTCTGCACACGGTGTCAAATCTTTATCTTTTTCTAGTCAATTGACCGCTTCAGCAATGAGGTTGGGAAGTGAAACTTGCTAAAAATTAATTAGTAGCCTGTAAAGTATAAATATTAATTTTGTTGATTTATTTTTTTTATTGATACGCCTAAGCTTTATGACATTTTGACCAACACGTCAAGCTAAGCTTCAAAATTATTTATAAGCTAAATAATTATTAAATACATAAATGAAGATATTCGGCCAATTCTTTCAAAATTTGGAAAAATTTCGTTAATTTTACTATTTGTTATGTGTCACCACACTTTTGTTACCATGGCAACAAATGTTTAATTGATTCGAGGCTATGATTATGAAGGCATACAGTCGTATATGTTTTTCGCAATAATTTCGAAAGACTTAGCTTATATATTCAAGGACGTATGTTTTTAAAATTAGCAGATGTTTCTTAATAATTACATAGAAACAATATATATAGAGATATATATATATATATATATATATATATATAAATGTAACAAATTATTCCTAAACTATAAAATAATTATAAAGAAATATGCATATGTTATATTAATCCTACATTAATATTTATTTATCCGTTTATATACTAGTAAGATTTAGAAGGACGGACGAGTAGACGAAAAGACAGAAGAATAAAGTTCTCTCATAATTTGCCTACAGTTCCTAGAGTTCCAAAGATCATTTTTAGTGGCCCCTATTTAAATATTGTCAAGGGAGCCGTCATGACAATTTATATGCAGTTTGTTTTTATTTCAATAATAAACATCATTTCAAAACGTACTTATTCACTCTTATTTCGGTTTATATGAAATTTCATCTTTATAGAATAGAAATGAAACTTGTCTATATCTAATTCGTTAGTCTTCTACGTAAATAGTGCAGTCCTTTTTAATTGATATTAAAGTTTACTTTAAAAAAAACGCCCTTTGACATTTGCATACATAGAAATAGTATTGTTCATTTTCATTATTTTTTTTATCATAATTCGTATCACATAAAAGAACAAAAAATGTTTGAGATAGTTAGACATAAAATTTAAATAACGCTCTCGTTATTATGGATCAGTATGTTTTTTATTTCCCTCTGTAAAGTAATACCATAGATTAAAATTAATAATTATTGGAATACATATTTAAGAGTTGTGAGAAAAAATCATATTTATCTAACATCTTCGGTGGCCCTGCGAACCGGGTTCGACGAATGGTTCGTACATGTGCGGGTCTCCGTTATGTCATCGGCGCCGTTCGCGTTACACCGGGTTGGGTCTACTCGCTCGCGGGTGATGCGAATGGCGTTTTTAGGCATTTCCGTAAGCCCCCGATAGGAAAGAGGGGATGCGGGTAGGCGGCGGCGTCGGGAGTTGTCGATGCCTACGACGAACACTTAGAGACAAACTTATCAAACGAGTTCGTCTTTATCGCTCTCGAATTAATTTCGTTTGAAGACCACATTTTCTACTGTACTGTCATCTGGATTAGTATAACTACTACTTACTTGTCGCGCTTTAAATCGATTAATACGAAACAATGAGAATTGTCTTCATATTATTATTGTATATGTATAACAACACGCCGCGTTGTCTATGCTTTTCGAATATTAATGAAATTCTTTTTTTAAAAAATAGAAAAATCAAATTTTTGTTAAAATTCGTGTTTGTCTATGTAAACAGTTCGAGAAATATTATATCGATTTCAATAAACCTTCCTTTGGTTTTTAGCTTACAATCGACTAATTTTAGGGTTTAGTTGCTGTTAGCTAGCAAAATTGACTAGGCTCTATCCAATGACTTTATTCTAAGTAGACACGTTAAATCGATAAAATCGATCAGTAGTTATGCTCTCGCATCATGCGCGAATGAGAGATAGATAATCAAAGAAAGGACATTTATAGTTTTATTGAAAATGAGAAGATTACTTCATCTTTTAGGCTTGATTCACACTTTAGGCCCGCTTTAGGTACGCTCTGGGTCCGGTAAAATATTTTTACATGAGAAACAATGAGCGTATTCACACTATCGCTATCGCTCAGGTTACGATCACATAACGCTCCGGTACCGATACATCTCAAAGTATATTTTATCGGACCGCGATCGGATTTGCGCGACTTTTGATTCCATTTTGGAAAGTATCATTTCGAATGTACCGGAATTTATTCTAAAATACTGTACGAATTTTTCTTCGCCGTTTATTAAATGGCGATACAGCCAGATAATATATGCCTTCATTTTTTTGCATTTGCAAATATGGATGCGCCCACATCTTTCTTTTCTTTTTGTTTTTGTACTTTTTCATAATCTTCGTCCAAATGAGTTATCACAGCTATCACAGTTAATTCTTCTGTTGGAAAATTTAACACATCGACTGTGATTTTCACAACGACTCACGAAAAAAGACTGAAACAGAGATTATATCGGACTAAGAGCGAACCGTATCGAGAGCGGTCCTATAGTGTGAGTCAAGCCTAAGGGATGTTTTCTAGAACGTTAATAATACGTCTATTTCATATAACGTTATTGGTTATATCTGCAAGTTCGTAAAATAATAACTGGTTATGGGCGAGTGGAATTTATCCGTTATATGGCGTTACTTTAAATATGGTGAAAAAATTATATTATATTTAGCGAGAAAATAATAATAATAATAAAATATTTTATCAATTTTTTAAACCAAACTGCTTTACTTTGAACATAAAAATGTTCCTTTTCGTAGTTTTAATAGGTTTAGTATAATTTCGTAGTTTTAATTTCATTTAAGGATTACTTTTAAAAAGTTTCAATATTTCAAAGAAAAATAAAGTATTTTAAAAGAATACATAGCTTCTACACTTTCATACTTTACTAGTTAAAAGTGATGTGCTTTTATGAAATTTGTATTTAAGTGAAATTAAAGATTTTTGTTTTTTTATTATTGAAAAGATCTTCGTTTCTAATACTCGATAAAGCAGGTAGCGTTGGCACAATTATAGTATTTTTTAAATAATGTATGTAATCGAATACTATCATCGAAATAATCTACCTGTCCACGGTATTCAGTAGCTCAATCACATAATCGTGATCTAACCAATCATGTGAAGACCAAATGATCATGTGAAGCCCGAATGATCATGTGAAGAATGTAATCATGTGAAGACCGAATGATCTTGTACAATTACTTGTATGTATGTTTCTTAAACACGTTGAGTGGGGTAAATTATTTTTGATTTGTTTCACCACACCGACCCTAATGGAAAAAAATCTTTACGAATTGACTGAATTTCTTCATGCAACAATATTTGGAGAAGGCCTGGAATGTCGATAACTTGTCGTGTCACGCGATATGATTTCTTTATGTCAACATTCGCACTGAACGTTTGAAATCAATATGTAAGTTGGATTTCTATAAATGTTGAAAGGTTTGTACTTCCTGTGGTTTCTATGGTCTATTAGTTATCATACAACGACACAAATTTGCTCAGTTTAATTTTTTTAACTACAAATTAATAAGGGATGGAAGCGACTATGGGCTAGATGTTACAGAAATAGAATATAATTTTTAAAAAAGATAATATTTTTTAAAATATAAAAAAGCAAACAATTTAGCCACTGATAATTAGGAAAGAGGGAATAACAAAATTAAATTCGTAACTATACTAAAAAACAAAAAAAAACAGTAAAAAAAGTATAGTTACACTAAAAAACAAAAAAAAACTATCTTCATACATCCCGCTTATATTATATGTATCTTTAATACACCAAGAATTGTTAATAAGAAATAAAGTTCATAATAACATTCTAGAAGCGACTAAAAAAAATCACCGAAAGACGCAGTTCTGGTTCGCGCTGTAGATTTTTCCTGAACACGTCGGGATATAATCACAAAAAAATGTTTCCTATTAAAATGTAATTTAATTACCAACTTCTCTGGAAATTCCGATCGTCTACACTTGGGTTTGGTGCGTCCAATAGATGTTTGCAGTGCGTCTTTCAATGGGAGTCTATCAGAGCTGTAGCACATCGAGCTTCGATTGCACGTACGGTTTCGTGTTCAATAAAATCATAGTCTGCCGTAGCACTAGGGTTGCCAGATGGCCGGGAAATCCGGGATTGTCCCGGAATTTCGCGTGTTGTCCCGTGTCCAGTAATTTCACTTTGCTGTCCCGGAATTCACAAATACTAGTTTTTTTTCACAAACGACAGTTATGTTACGTAACTGTTGTTTTTGTACTAAATTATTATTATTTAATGAATCAATCACTTTTATTAAAAATGTGACTTAATATTTGGTACTAGAAGAAAATTTTTATTTGCTTTTATTGGTCTCAAGGTTTTCTTGGGTTCAACGGACTTTTGTTCAGTCAATCTTATTTCTTTTAGCTTAAACCGCTAGTGGTTATAGTATGATAACTTTTACATTATATTTGTAAACAAAAAGGAATAAATAATGATACGTGAATGAGGTTTTATATTTAACTCTGCCTTAAAGTTCATATCTGTGCCCTGTAGTAGAAATGCCCCGGAAAAAGCGATTTTACATATGGCAAACCGACGTAGCACCCTTCAATGACATTCGCAAATCGATGCCCGACGATGACAACACCACTATGTTTGGTGATCACAATACATACTCGTTGGGCGCTGTCATGTTGGCCTCGATCTCTACATTATCACTATATTGCCTTCCAACGACAACTGCATACGATCCGTGGACATTTGGACTGTCACTGGACGCTGTATGCCCGATGCGTCAGCTACGTAATCGCTTTGCGTCGTTTTTTCATTTTCTTTTCGACGCTGTCGTAGCTCTGGCATTTTCTCGGCCCTGGACTTTTTGTTTTTTTATTACTTTGATGCGAGTTTTCCTCTGATTTGTGATTTCTATAATTCCAAGCATATTTACGATTCATATAGTCCGATGGGCCAGCTACGTATGCACTCAGCGTCGTTTTTTCATTTTCTTTCCGACGCTGTCGTAGCCCTCGTATTTGTTCACCCTTGGATTTTTTAGGTTTCGTGGATTCCTTATGACGTGAGTTTTCCTTTGATTTATCTTTATTTTTTGTAGTGTTTCATATTATATCGATTTTTACTTATATTTTAACGAATATTTTTATTGTTTCACTTTTCCATCTAGTAGTGCTGTTCACGTTCTTCACAATTACATAGAATCAATATCCTAGCGAAATTATTTTTCGCGCTATACTAATTTATACTTTACACAACGCTAATTCACAACACTCACGCGCATGCACGTGCACTAGTCTGATGGATGACCTTACAAACAAAACAAATGCTGCAAAACAAACACGGATAGAAATGTTCTATCCGTTGGGGGTTCAACTATTGTTAACACATTATTATTCTCGTAGTTATTAGCGATTGAAATCTGACAGTATTTGGTAACACAAGAAAGTTCGACCGACTATCACTTATTTAACGAGCAAATAGACGTTTTCACGTCAAAACAATCAACATGGATTGTTTTTTTATCTGTAGTCATTGCCCAAATTAATTAAACATAAATTGTTAAATTATAGAATGAATGTCAATAGATTCGTTCTACGTTGTCAAAATAAACGTCTTTTTCCTCTTTTTTCGAGTGTCACGTGGCTTTTTCAACGATCTGTTTGAGACTGCGAGTTTCATGGATTATTATGTTTGTCACTTTAATATTTAAATTTCTTATTTTAAATAAATAATTTTTTTTTGTAATAAGATTCTGGAATCATTTTTTGTTAGCCGCCATCTACTCAATTTTACCATCTACTCAAATTTACGCCATCTACACCAATAATTAAATACCCAATTTCAAAAATTCCACTTTAGCCATCTGATAACTAGGACCAAATAATTTCTTGGTGTTCCAAATTGAATAACAGCATTGGTGAAGTAGTGCTCAATCTGTGAACACATATTCCGAGGATGCAGTTTACGTTGATTTGCGTTGCGATAGAAATTGTATTTTGGTGGCTGGTGAAGCACAGTGTTCGGTTGGGGTGATTCAATTGCTTACCTTTGACCACAGCCAGTGGGATTTAGCTATATAGACAGACATATTAACATGACACTTGGAAACGTTCACTTTATATTCTAGTGTAGCTTTTAAGAATAAGATTAGCTATATAAAGAGAATGTTTGTAAACAAAGCAAAATTACAGTTATTGCAAACATTTTTCTTGTATTTACGTTAATGACATAATATGGATTTATGTGGTATTTAGTATATATGGTATTTAGAAGTATAGTTTAGTATTTAACGGAAATCTATTTTGAAGTAGGTATAGGATTTGCTATAAAAGGTTTTTGAAAATTTTGGTTTCGTAGTTTTTGCGTTATAACGATGGGATCTCTAAGCTGCACTTTCAAGTTGGGTTCTATTTATCATTAAAAAAACTTGCATTGAATTTCAAACTACTGACGTTCTGTTACCTCCTAGAAATGCAGAACCGGAACGTAGTTCCAGAAACTTATGGGCAACAAATAAAGGTTCCAGGCCACCTCATGTTTGTCTGTAGACACATACACTGTCCAACTGTGTATGTGTATGTATAGCTAGGTACACGTACAAGTAAGTAAGTGTATCTAGGCACGGCTCGCGGCAAGTGAAGCGCGCGGACGGCGGGTGGCTTCGGGGGTAGCGCGAGGGTGCAGGGGGGTGGCGGCTCGCTCTTGGCGCGGCTCCAGGCGCGCGCGACGTAAAAAACAACGCGCCGCGCGCCGTGACAAATTCACGGGCGGCCGCGGGCGCGCGGGCGGCGGGCGGTAGGTGGAGGGTGGCGGGTGTGTGGGGGTGCACGCGGGGGAGCGGGCGCGGCATTATTTAGTCGGTGTCCGGCCGCGCCACCCCCGTCGCGCCTGGGGTGGATTACTTGATGGGCTGCCTGGGGCGCATCGGATCGGTTCAACGCTTTCTTTTAATTCATGCAGAGTTACACGAGGAAAAGCTTCATATTAACTTTTAGAAAAACATGTACTTACAATATTTGTTTTTTGGAAATAAACCGCACATTGTAAAAAATAGTGAGCTTTTTAACATTTACATGTTCATACCGGAAGATATTTTAAATCTACACATTAATACGCGAAGAGAAAACTTTGTACCCTTTTTTAAGCATATTGCGTGCACGGAGGAGTGTGTGATTTGGCATAGTTAAAGTTTATATGGAGAAGGAGTGCATAAAGCTAGACTTAAGTAATATATGTGTTACAAAAACATTTAATTATATATTAAACATACATTAAAAGATTCATCGTTCATAGTGTTAATGCCAAATACATAATAGTCTGTGGTCAAACATTCGCACAGAGTAGAGATTTTCGCCAAAGAATTTTAAAATGTCAGATTGACTGAATGAGTTTCCAGCTGTGAATTTTGTGTGATTTCAAATGTTCCTTTTGCAGTAGCCTGTGGAGTATAAGTCAAGGCAACAAAGCGTTACTTTTATATTTTGTGTAATAAATATCTGAGTTTATATGTTGGTGAAATAAAGCTTGCTTAATATATACTTGTTGCGAAAGGAAAATTTTATAGCAGCACTCTGAATTGACTTATTTTCGCCTACCTATTATTATTTTCAACAAAGTGAGTGAATTTAGACTAAAGGCTAGACTATCGGGCTATATATTTATATAATATGGAATAGTTATAATAATAGGGTGCAAGATCCAAAGTTGATCTATCCATTACATCTCTACACTGAAATAGTGTAGAGATATAATGGATAGATGTGTGGTGGAGATGTAATGGATAGATGACTGAATTGAACCCTAAGGTATTGCACATTCAATTTGCACTAACATGCCGGCATGGTCTACATTCAACTAATGAGGTCTCCCGGCCAAAAAATATTGTACCTTCGTTTGATTACTCATAATTTTTTTGGTATTTTATATTTAGCTCTTTTTAGTATTTTTTTGTGTAATTACAGAATTCGCGAAAAATTAGAGCAAAATTACAGCTTCCCACGCTTTTAATAAGGTCTAAAATGGGGACTGTGTTGGCATACCAAGACATTCTTTCTTAGTAAAAAAATGAGAACCTGTGATAATCCCCATGATAAACCTACGTAGAAATTTTTTTAGCCCTATCAAATAGGAAGGACTAAAATAGGGGGATATGTTTGCGAGACACCTCGAAATAAAATTGTTATCCATTTTAAATACCATAATTAGTTTAGGGCAGATCTTATATATATATATATATATATATATATATATATACACTTACACACACACACACACACACACATATATATATATTTATATATATATATATATATATATATATATATATATATATATATACTGTTACTCGTCGGCAGTGTAGGTGGTAGCGGTGAACTAGTCCAAAATTATATAACTTCAGTGGTCAAATGTTCGTTAAAACTGTTCAACAAAAGTTATTATTTAATTTCGGTGACGACACTCATTAAAATCGTTCCATATACCATAACGTGTTTTAATTTCGTATCATTGCTAAAAAGCATCACTTGCATAAATAAAATAATATTTAGCTGAACCGAACCGATGCGCGACTCGTGCGATATCGCGGCGCTTTCGCCTCCGCCGTCGCAGCACAAAGCCTCGGCGGCGGCGCCGTCACTATAACGACCGCCCGCCCCCCGCGCGCCTCCCGTCCGCCCGTACCGCCCCCGCCTGTCGCCTCCCGCAGAACCCCCCGCTCTATCGATGGCGGGCCACGCCGCCGCCTCATTAATATGGAGGCGGTCAGCGAGGCGCGCCGAGATTGACGATGCGGCGCGGCCGGCGTACGCTCGCCGCGTCGTCTTTTTAAGGACCGCGGCGGGCGTCCCCAGTGTGAACTATGTGTGGGCAAGTCCACGGCGGTGGAAGGAACTCCTGAGAGTCGATTTGCTCGTTCCAAATTCACTTTGTACGAGTTCCTTCTGTCTATATTAGCACTTGCTAATATAGAGTACTTAGTCTGCTTTGTGTTAGTTGGTAGTCGAATGTATACATACTATTCGATGTAGGAGATTGAACCCTTACTGGAGCCTAACTAATTCAATATTGATTTTAGTAGTTTTTGGACTAGTGATAAAGTCATGGGAAGACTAGTGATAAAGTCATAAGCGATAAAGTCATGGGAGCTTGATGAAATTCAAAAAGCTAGGGTTAGATATATTTTTCTTTTGATCAGGTTTAGGTTATCGGATAAGAAGAAATCGTTTGACGTTATGGGATATATTAAAATCTTTATACTCTTGACTGAGACATTTGGAATTTACATAAAAATTATAACTTCATCAAAACTTACATCAAGACTGTGTGTAGATTGGTATCAGGCGATAAATGACATAGTAACTGAACGTATAGCAGAAATACTTCCAACTTTTCCTTTTATTAGTTAGTATTTGGAGTACTTGATCAGCAAAAAAGACTTCAGAAAAACGAATTAACCGTAATTATACAATATAAAAGGAAAAATATAGTAATAATCTATGTAAACTGAAACAAAAAACCTGTTGCGAAGGTTTCGCGAAAGGCGGAGAGCGTTTTATGTGGCGAATGCTTCTGATGCATTTTGTAGTGTTGCAAAACACATCATAAAAGGTTTGACCGATATTTTGCCCTATCTGTGTCTTACAATTTTTTTTGTGTTATCTTATGGATAAAGGAATTTCTTTACTTATAATTAATGGTTCTATTTTTATTCCAGCTAACATTTTTATTTAATCAAATTAATACTACAATACTTAGGAATATGGATGGAAAAAAATTAAGTTTTCAAAAATTATGGTTCTTCAGCTAAAAATGGTTTTGGCCCAAAGACTTTAACGTATGTAGTTTGAATTGATTGTAGACGCCTGTTTAAAAAAGATGAATGGCGAATCGAGGTAGTCTGTGTTGGAATAGCTTTTTTAATTCATAATTTTATTAGAATTATAACATTACAAGAGAAAACCAATTTATAACGTAATTTAAAATTGGTATGTTTTTATTTATTATATGGATAAATAATTAATAATGTGTGGTTGTTAGGGTGATTTTTCGAAATTCAATTCGTATAACAAAGAATTTTACTAGCGAATTTTTCTATAAAAAAATCTGTAAAACTAATGTAGATTAATTTAACTACCCTGATCATTCACCATTGAGTCTCTTAGTGGCGCCCTTTCATTTGTACGTAGATGCTTTTGCAATGAAAATAATTTTATTCTAAAATACCGTGCTGTGAAATTTCTAATAACAAATATTTAGTTCCTTTAAGAATCAATTATCTTATGACACAGTTTTTACCATGGAGCTATGAACTATCATCTAATGGAGAAATTAAAGCGACTTTCACGATGGGCAGCGAAAGTGATACTTTTTATCACTTTCGCTATACGAAATACAAATCATTCGAAATTTAAATAATTCTTGTGTCATTTTTTCTCTTATTCACGCAGGTACAAATAGAACGATCGAGATAGAAATAAACGATTATAATTTCCGCTAACTCTCCCGATTAAGCTGCCGTCGCGGTACCCTTATAAATTATTGTCGATGGAGTCTCCAGTACGCCCTTCATACGCCGACGAGATGGTCGTACCTTTTGGTATTTATCGACTGTTTACCAACTAATAATTTTAAATTATCGACTGTTTACCAACTAATAATTTTAAATTATCGACTGTTTACCAACTAATAATTTTAAATTATCGACTGTTTATCAACTAATAATTTTAAATTTATCGTCTGTTTAACAATTAATGACTGTCGTCCTCTTGGTGTTTATCGACTGTTTATCAACTAATTAATAAGCTATGCCGCGCATGTTTTTTTGCGAAAAGCAATTCGGAATGTGTTTTTTTTGTAATGTCGCAGCAAGGGTTTATTGGTATTAACCTTTGCCTCGTAACTTGTGCAACTTTCGCTTTACTAACGCATACAATCTACTTGAATTTTGTTAGAGAAAAGAGGTTATGGTATATTATTTAACTTTTAAAGTAATGATAATACGAAAACTTCGAAAATCCTTTTTCGATTTTTTGAGAACGTCAAATTTTTAATTTTATTCCAGATAAAGTAACCTTTAATTTTAGAATTAAAATAATAAAAAAGTTTATAAAAACATTTCCTAAATGTATCTAGATCAGTCTATTAGTTTAGACGCTATATCGTGTGACAGACAAACATATACACCCAAATAAAAACACATCGATATTTGGCGGTAATTTGAACAGAAGCACACAAATAAACACATATACCGCTATCTGGTAGTAGTTTAAAATTGATTACTATCAAAATTTAATCTCCGATTACTTGGGCAAAATAAAAAACTTCTTTCATAAGTCGCATGAAATTTAAAAAAAATTCTTTCATATCTGTTACATCCTCATTATTCGATGCGAATGCTCGTTCCCTGCCGCCGGTATTCTAAAGATACCTGTTGAAAGATTTAATATGCTTCCAAGAGGCGATAAATTAGATCAATCCTATTTAAAAATATGCAAATGAAGAAATAAAAATTTCGATAACGATATAGTACTCAATGTATCTACCTTTATAATACAAATTAAAAATCTCTGTTTCCAATGTGCACATACTTAATTTGTACATGTATTTATTAAGGCAGACAGAGAAGTAACACATGAAAAGTCGCAAGGGAGAGAATGTTAGTCGTTTTAATAAAACCAGCAAAGAATAAAGGTGCTTGTGTTAGTGTACAAGTGCGCAGACTTTCCATTCATAAAGTTGGGTAACGGCAACTTATGCTTATGAATGGAAGTGAACTGTGGTTTATGCATAAAATGGAGGGAAGCGCTATGAAAGCAGTGGAATGAGATTATAAAGGTGTCATATATACGGATACGAGAACTAGTGATTATCTGTTGAATGTAATAAAATTAACGACTTAGTTTCTTGTGGTGTGAGGCGCGCCACTTTCAAATGTTGGATAGTTATACTTTATTGGAGCTATAGTTAGTTGCAGATTTATTTCTTGGTTCTTTTAAAGAATTTTTGGTCGATATAATTTTATTTTTCAAAGGTTCAATTACTTTTTTTATCATGTACTTTTTATTTTTCAGTGGTTATTTTCGGATTGTTCCTATAGAGAATTTAAGTAATCAAATATGCAGAGCAGGACTTCTTGATTGTAACACTTTGGTGGAAGCTCTTTTGAAATTTGCCATCTTATAAATGGAATATTGGACAAAAGTAGTTTTATATAAAATGTACCATTTTATAAAGGGAATATTGGAGAAAAGTAGTTTTATATAAAATTTGTCATTTTATAAATGGGTTATCGGGCAAAAGTAGTTTTGTATAAAAGACGCAATTGTTTCGTAAAGGCCTTAATTAATTAACGGTATATTAGAAAAACCGTATCGTTCTTTTTAAAGTTTAAATCTAGATTATCACATATATTTGAACTACAAAAATTTGAGAACATTATTGGATTCAAGCCGATAAATTTCCGGTTTTTTTTAGGTACGTAGGTGGTTCTTAACTAAAACCGGTAATTCAGTTTCGGAAAATTGGCCAAAAAATGGAATTCTTTCAGAGTCTTTAATATTAGATTTGATCTCTAGAGTGAGAGTATTAAATGTCATAGTTACAGGAGGAAGATGGCTGTTGCTTCGTGTTGAGTTGTTGGTGTTGTTATGGTTACTTTGTTTGTAAGTTCAAATTTTTATTGCATGATTATTGGCGAGATATTGTTTTTTTGTTCAATAAGTTATTTTATATTAAAAGATGTAGTATTTATTTTATTAATTCGATACGGTGGGAAATTACTTAACAATATAAAGAACATATGACTGTGTTACTAATTTTTATCGCAATATGTTTTTATTCTATTTGTCAAATATTTTTTAACCCTTATATTTTTCACTTTGACAAGACGCGGGTCACACGTGTTTCTATAAGCTCCTAACATTCTTGTATTGGAGCGTTTCATTTTGATAAATGTTTTGTGCAAGGGGTTTTACTCTATAGCGTTGGTTTATTTATCATAGTGCGACTTACTTATGTTGTCACCCTAATGTAATTGAACTTCAGTTATTTTTAAATTCATTTATTTGTTTATGGTATTAACTGATGTAAGTTTAATTGTACGTTTATAAAATGTTGGCACATATTGTATTTAAACCTTTTCTCTTTGAGGGTGTTATATCATATTTCTCGTAAGTAATTAATTAATACACTAAAACACTTTAATTGATAAACACGTTTTCATTGTGACAACAACACTTAACATGTTAACCAACTGACTGGAAAACTTGTGTTGCTCTCTGGTTAATTATATTTATACAACAGAGATTACATAGATTTTTTTGTTCTTAAGTGCCAAAGTATGCCAATGACTTCAAACGATTGTCAATTCAAGATAATTGGGTCTCAATTGGATGACGGAATAAACTTACTCAGAAATTTTACTCACGAGAAGTGACAAGATAGATCAGAATGCGAGTAGACATCTATCATTCTAATGTGAATTATATATCTTCTCAGTATTTGGTGTGTGTACACAATAAACAGTTATTACATAGCACATTAACTTTCTATATATTGCAAAATAATTTACTGTCTATATATTGCAAAATAATTTACTGTCTATTTATTGCAAAATAATTTGCTGTCTATATATTGCAAAAAAATTTACTGTCTATATATTGCAAAATAATTTACTGTCTATATATTGCAAAATAATTTACCGTCTATATATTGCAAAATAATTTACTGTTTATATATTGCAAAATAATTTACTGTCTATATATTGCAAAATAATTTACTGTCTATATATTGCAAAATAATTTACTATCTATGTATTGCAAAATAATTTACTGTCTATATATTGCAAAATAATTTACTGTCTATATATTGCAAAATAATTTACTGTCTATATATTGCAAAATAATTTACTGTTTATATATTGCAAAATAATTTACTGTCTATATATTGCAAAATAATTTACTGTCTATATATTGCAAAATAATTTACTGTATATATATTGCAAAATAATTTACTGTCTATATATTGCAAAATAATTTACTGTCTATATATTGCAAAATAATTTACTGTCTATATATTGCAAAATAATTTACTGTCTATATATTGCAAAATAATTTACTGTCTATATATTGCAAAATAATTTACTGTCTATATATTGCAAAATAATTTACTGTATATATATTGCAAAATAATTTACTGTCTATATATTGCAAAATAATTTACTGTCTATATATTGCAAAATAATTTACTGTCTATATATTGCAAAATAATTTACTGTCTATATATTGCAAAATAATTTACTGTCTATGTATTGCAAAATAATTTACTGTCTATATATTGCAAAATAATTTACTGTCTATATATTGCAAAATAATTTACTGTCTATATATTGCAAAATAATTTACTGTCTATATATTGCAAAATAATTTACTGTCTATATATTGCAAAATAATTTACTGTCTATATATTGCAAAATAATTTACTGTCTATATATTGCAAAATAATTTACTGTCTATATATTGCAAAATAATTTACTGTCTATATATTGCAAAATAATTTACTGTCTATATATTGCAAAATAATTTACTGTCTATATATTGCAAAATAATTTACTGTCTATATATTGCAAAATAATTTACTGTCTATATATTGCAAAATAATTTACTGTATATATATTGCAAAATAATTTACTGTCTATATATTGCAAAATAATTTACTGTTTATATATTGCAAAATCATTTACTGTCTATATATTGCAAAATAATTTACTGTCTATATATTGCAAAATAATTTACTGTCTATATATTGCAAAATAATTTAATGTCTATATATTGCAAAATAATTTACTGTCTATATGTTGCAAAATAATTTACTGTCTATATATTGCAAAATAATTTACTGTCTATATATTGCAAAATAATTTACTGTCTATATATTGCAAAATAATTTACTGTCTATATATTGCAAAATAATTTACTGTCTATATGTTGAAAAATAATTTACTGTCTATATATTGCAAAATAATTTACTGTCTATATATTGCAAAATAATTTACTGTCTATATGTTGCAAAATAATTTATTAAATTTAGGTTCTATTGAGGAAGAGATAAATTTGTATAATGTTCACATTGAAAAATATTAATTAATTCTCTTGGAAAAGTTGTGTTAATTTCTGGACCTCTCTGGCTCGCACCCACCTGGATACTCTAGAATCTGATTGAATGAGATAAAATTTAATTTACTAATACGTAAATATATTATTAAATTAATAAAAAATTAAGAAAATAAATCATGGTTTTAATAGAGCATTATAAAATAACGGTTGGTTAGAAAAATAATAGACGCCGCTGTTAGGAATTGAAATTTGCGATAGGATTTAAATTTTTATAGAAAAGTGTTCAAATTTTTTATATCAAAATTTGTCGTATAGTTTCCACGGACGATGATTTATCCAAACTTTTTATGATCGTGTGCACTGATGGCTAATCGTCAATATAACTGGCTATCGTGTCACGACTACATCTGATGCGATAATCGTGCAAAACATTGTAAATGTTGCCTGGGATTGAAAATGCCTGGCATTGACTTTTAGCAAAAAATTGTTTTTTTTTACTTTCGAAGTTTTAGGGATAACCTGGACAGTCTAGAAGAATGTAGCTATGAAGCATCTACATATAGAGCCCACAAAAGGTAGAAGCGAGGGACAACTAACATAGCACAGGTTGATTCAATAAACTTATTATATTATTTTAAAATTGGTACTACCATATTAAACGTATTCAATTCTTTTTGGAATGTAATAAATTTACAGCGGTATTATGTATGTAATTATTTAAAACTACAAAGGTTATACCTATATTAGTGGATTTAACTAATAGGCCGATTGACGGATAGTGAAAGTTGATGTGAGGTGTAGTCATTAATTTTTCTTGGTTAAATTCGACCTAAATGCATTCAGTTTAAGCAGTGAATACATTAGTGTTCTTTTGATCATTATAGTGAAATAATCTCAAAATTAGTTTATTAATTTATTAACCCACAATACCACAGACGATGTTTTTTAGGATTATTGATAGTCAAACATGGAACTCTTATAACTTTACCGTGTCCTTCCGTCTGTCCGTAAGTTAGAGCCTCACACTTCCTACTGTCTAAAGTTAATTTGCATGCAATTTTGGTAGTAGATAGGGATTTTAATTAAAATGCTGTAAAAATATTTATCTCCCCATACATGCAAAGTGGTAATGAACTTTTATACACGTTCTTCATTAATATCATAAAAGATTGAGGTTCTATATATCAGTTTTCAATATTAATGTGATCCCACTCTCTTTTTTCAATCGTGGATTTGAGAAATCTAAGAAAATGTAGATATCACGAGATAGCATTTGATTAGAATTTTAATCAAAATTAAAATTGTTCAATTAACTTGCGTTAATAATTCCCGCAGACAAATAACTACGGAACGTTACTTTATGTTGGCACTGACAAACTCCTGGCTAATTTTGTTTTATATTAATGGATCGTTTTTTCTATCCGGGGAATTTGAGCGGTTTTTAATATCTTTCTTCATAGAAATAGCGTTTTATTCCTGCTAAAATATCAAGATTTAGTAAAATAGTATCTGGGACTACGATTCCGGGAAAAAACAGCAATTCGGGGACAAAATCGGGGATAGTATGCATCCTGTTATGGGGAGAGTAGGCATCTTGTTATACGCGAGACATGTTTTTGATCAAAAAATTGATATTGGTGGTGGGAAAGTTTCCAAAACTTTCTAACCCATGAAAGTTTCACACTACTCATATTTTATCACGAAGCGCATTTCTGTATACTGTATATATTTGTCATATACAGTGAATGTTGCATTCAGTTTTATTGCTTTATGTTACTGTTGGACTTAGAAACAATTGGTATTGTTGGACTCATAAAGTACTAATAGTTGCAGCGTCGTGTATGTAACACACGCCTCGTCTCGCACTTGTTGCACGAACGCACGCAACTTAGTCAATTTTGTATGAGAGTTACTTTAATGTATGTTCCCCGAGAAAACGAGTTATGACACATTATTTGGCTTATAAGGCACTACCAATGCGGTAAGTTTAAAGAAAATCAACATTGGAAGTTTAAGGAAAATTGTTTTTATAAGTATTTGAAATTTCAAAGTTAGAATGTCAAGAAAAAAGTCTGAAGATATTTATGAAAACCTGTACCATATGAGGGATGCGAACACACGTTTTTTTCTTTTTTTTTCTTTTTTACTGCTCTAGAATTAATTATTATTATAATTTCTTTTTTTATTTTAGATTTTTTTGACGATTGTCTTATTACTCCTATTGTCGCTTAAAAGTAAGTGGAGTGGTTGAACGTGCAATGAATATAGATGAAATGGTTGTATACCATTGTATGCCAGTTAATGGAGGGAACGGTCTCAGGGACGTAATGTGTGGATCATGGACATTCTTGCTTACACTACGAAGAGCATATGGAGACACGCACGAAGAGCATATAAAACATATGTTTTTCTTCTTAAAATATATAACACTATTAACTTGTGTTATTGAGTTATTATGCACATTTTATAATTAATTCAATTATAGCACATTATATCAATAATTCATTAAATGAACGCGATATAATTCTATAATTTTTATGTTTTCTTTTCATAAAATTCTTTTCATAATATAAAAATAAATCATATTTTGCTAGTAAAAAGCTTTAGTTTTATAAAATATACTAATTTATCAAGTGTTTATGAAAATTAACTATTTTATTTAGTGATAATATTTTTTAATTTTTTTATCTAGAAAAGGCTTGAGAAAACAGCTATTTATTTACAGTATCTACACTTGGTTAAAGCCTTAAATTAAATCTTGGTAAATCCTTAAAATTCTCTCGAACTCAATATTTAAATTATTCTATTGAAATAACTTTCGGTGAAAAGAGACATATTAAGATAAATGTTATAAATAAACTTTATTCAATAACTGATCATTTTACTATGTTGGATGATTTTATTTTTGAAATGTTACACAGATAAAACACCTATGATTGGATGTTTGAGTCGATATAGCATAACTATATTTTTGGGCACAGAATTATAATTGAGTGTAAAATTATATTCGAGTTGTAACCTACCTACGTTATTTAGGCCCAAGAAGAAGAAAAGATGTCCAGAAAAAAGAAATATATATTTATTGATGTCAAACGTGTAATGGCGCGTTTGGATGGGAGTTAAAACGTTTCTATGGCACGTCGCGACGTACCATTCGGAGAGCTTTGCGTTTTGTCAGGTCTTTATGACTTAATTCGGTCAGTTTTGTGTCTTCTCGGTTCTTTCCGACTTAATTCGGCCAGCTTTGCGTCTTGTCGGCTAACAGTATTATAAAATGAAAAATATATTTTCAGTAAATTATTACGAAATATTTCTGAAATAAATTATTTCATAAAAATAAAATGATGAAATTAAATTAATATTTTGTTTTTAACAACTTTCTGAATATTTATTTTTCATTTTACAACTTTCTGAATATTATTCAAATAATAATATTTCAATACAAAAATATAAAAAAATTACATGTTTAACATCTCCCAGGCGTCTCATGACGGTTTATATTTTTTTTAATAGTTGACACACTACTGAGTTTTTTTTTTGTGCTCTTTCAGATATAACTTTTCGCTTAAAATCAAATAAATTTATTCAAATTATTACTCACCTACATTGGTGGCTTGTCGTTGCTAGGAATAGAGTCTTCGTTTACTTCTTAGGCGAAAATACGTTCGTATATTTACTGCACCACGTTCACGTATAAATGTTTGCTTGGTACTTCCGATGATTCGTGCATTTGCATCGTTTAACGTAATAACGGACTCAGTATTAGAAACTTGGCTTTCAGCTTTGGTATTGCTATCCTGGAGTGTTTGGGCGATTCATAGTCGGTTTCATATACCGCTAATGTTATTTCTGATCGCTTACTGTACTATTGTAGTGTATTTTTAAGTTAATCACACAGCTTCGGTTTAAAACGCGTCAATTTATTTTAATCTAAAGTTAATATGTTTTTAACAATATCACTTGTACTTCATGTAGTGAGAGTGGACTAGCGCATATATATATATATATATATATATATATATATATATATATATATATAGGCGTATAATATAACTATCTATTATAAATGTTTTTTTTAAAAACGTGCTAGAAATGATACTAAAAATATTCGTGTATATTCGAGGCGAAAACAAATCCAAAATGCAAAAAGTTACTGTATATAATTTATACGTATTTCGTACCAAACATACTTTGAATTATTTCACGAGTATAAAGGCATCTATTTGCTTACTATTCGGAATAATCCAAGGAGTCAGGTATCACATATCTGTTATCGTGGTTACTCTTGTTAAAACGGTAATTTAAAAATTCCCATTAGTTATTGTAATATACAACTCAAGGGGTTTGTTAAAGAAAGTATGATTTTCTACAGGACTTCTTCCAACCGACCGTGCCCTATTGCACGGTTGGTAAAGTAGATTATTGTTCTAATCAGGCAAAATAAGTTTTTTAACTGTCAGTAAATCCGACTTAGAGTCCTGGCCGTATGTGGTGCATACGGGCGTTGGAGTAAGTTAAACAAAAATATTGGATATTTAAAATAATATTTCGAGTCAGTCAGTAATAAATAAGTTAATATCAATATGACATTTCTAATGATACATACATTTTTAATTTAAAATAATTTTGAAGGTTTCCTATTTTCTATGATTATACGCGACGCCGCGCTAGGTGACTTTTTAGATAAAACCAGAAAACCTCAAAGGGATTACCGGAACCCTTACAAGATCCTGCGCGTATCCATCTATAACAGGCGTTTTTCTCAAAAACCGCTTGACGTAGAAACCTTGAAATTTGACATAGCAATAAAGTACATTAATATGCACATATCTCAATAGGACATATCTAATACTTAAAAATGTTCATAGCACATATCTAATACTTCAAAATGTTCATGGCACATATCTAATACTTAAAAATGTTCATGGCACATATCTAATACTTAAAAATGTTCATGGTACATATTTAATACTTAAAAATGTTCATAGCACATATCTAATACTTAAAAATGTTCATAGCACATATCTAATACTTCAAAATGTTCATGGCACATATCTAATACTTAAAAATGTTCATGGCACATATCTAATACTTAAAAATGTTCATAGCACATATCTAATACTTAAAAACGTTCTGATGGAAATTTTGGAGGTCGAAAATTCAGTATTCAAACAAATTTACATTTCATATAGAGTGTGGTATCATCGACTAGTTATAAGTGCGAGTTCGTCTCCTAGTTCGGTGATTATAGATGTCATATTTTTTTACGATGATTATAGTTTATTACGATGCTTATAGTGTCATATTTTTTTAAATATGTACCATATTTTAACGTCTGTGAAAAACGTAGCAAGCTATATATTTACATGGTGAAAAATTAGTATTTGTAAATAGCTTAATAGAAATATTAAATATTTGTAAGTGCCTAAGAATCTACGGAAACCTCATAGTGTTAATTTCTAATCGTATTTGGTAATTATTTTTCCTACTAACTGCATGCTTTCCAAATCGATTTGCCCGGTAATCGGGCAATGTGTTCTCAAATAATTTACGAAATGATATTTGATACGCCAATATCGTAGTTGTCTAGATATCATTTGCATCACACGTTGAGTATACCTGTCCGAAACCGACTAGTTTGCTAACCTATCTCAAGTAATTAATTAAAACCTTACCACTGTCCTATCGGATACCTAAATCTATCAATAACACTCACCTACACGACATATATACACGTTTATAACGACACGTGCCCATCTGTAAACACTCGCCTAGCTAGGGATAGCGGCGAGGGTAGAGGCGCGTCTTGCGGGTAGTGTGCGGTGCGGCCGGCAGCGACAAAGGAGCGAGCGCCCCCGCACTCCTCTACCCGCCGCCGCCCCCGCGACCCGCGGCCGGACGCGCGCGGCTCGCGTTTGCATGCGAGCCGCGAGCCCGTCGCACGCGAGTACGCGGGAGAAAAGGCTGTTTTATATGTAGAAATATGTTTGGCTTTTATGCTTGTGGAATAAGTTATGGTAACATCCTGGAGGGTTTGGTTGAGACGAGAGGAACATTGGAAAATATAGTATATAGATATGTTATTGGAGTTTACTCTTTAAGAATCGATTTTCATATATGTATAGGGCCCGGCATGACGTTTTATGAGTAAAATCAGAAGTTCAGAGCGTTAAAAAAAGTATGAGCGTTAGGTTTTGATCGTACCAAGTTAAGAGCGATAAAAAAGTATAAATAAGTGGCTTCTCCCCGCAACATTTCCGCGCAAATTTAGAGTGAGATATCAATATGTTTATTTGGTATTTTTTTATGACGTAATCGCAATGATGGAGTGTGACACACATAGTTTACTATCGTTCGCTTATATCAAGATGTAATCATTAAATGTCATTGTGTGAACATTTTGGTGTCTTCTACCCTAAAAATTAAAAAGTCCTTTTTAATTTTAACTTTTTAGTCTGACGTTATTAAATGTTTTTAATTTTGTGGTATAAATTTCATCTTGTTCATTTGTGTTTTACTTGAAAATAATTATATTGTCAGCATTTTTTTATTAAACAATTTTCCATTTACATTCAATGATATTGATGTTTATATTTCTGTACAGTGTTACCTATTTTATATATTCCAAGACAATCGTACTTAAGGAGTAAACTCCAGTTGCGCGTCGGTGTTGATACTACAATTCTTTTCCAGCGTTGCAAACACTGAAAACTACGTTAATCGGGTAATTACTTAGGACGGTATTTAGAAATAACTTAATGTGCAAGTGTACATTTGGTGCCACTTTACGTAGATTCTGCTAACCGACAGACAACGACGATTTATAGAAAATTGCTCTTAAAAAATGCAATTTTTTAGTATATATGATGTTTATTTTATTTTTGAACATAACATGTATGTATGTTCAAAAGAATCTGGTTGAATCGAAATCAAAAGCAATGCTGAAATTATTAAAATTGTGTTTATACTTTGCTTTCATAAATATACGAGTTTAAAAGTAGAGAAACGTTTGGCTGTTACAAATTTAACGTTTCATTTGGCTGTATTTCGAAGGTTTCCTTTTTTCATGTGCGTATTTTGTACATACCTAAAACTACACATATTTTTTTGTTTCAATTGAAACATTTTTTTAAAGTTCTTTTTTATATTGTATACTGCGCTTCGTTTATTTATTTGTTCTAATACTTTTGTTTACTTTATTGTTATATACATAACTGTCATTATAATCTTTATTTTAATCCTTATTAAAGTAGAAAAAGTAAGCATCAAATCAAGATTTAAGTCAGTTTGCGGAGAAATGAACCGCCTACTGCATATTGCCTATGCGATATACTTCAGCCTACGACACCGAACGTTCGAGTACATATATAGGATAGTTTGTGAATCACATCTATATGTACATAGTGTGCTGTGCACATTATGTGTGTGTGGCGTCAGGTCGCTGGGTCGAGGTGCGGCATCGTCGGACTCATTGGGTGTCGATTTGACTGAAGGTGGCCAAGATAAAGTCACCGTATGACCACAATCCGGCTTTTCTGTTTAAATGAGAGGTTGTTAAACATAAGGTTTTAATATTAATCTCCACTCATCAACAAAATTTCTTCTAATTAATGCATAATTTCTTGGTATTTACGATGCATTTAACCAAAAATTTCACTAGAATATATTTTTTAATAATAATTATATTTAAATTATGAAATAAGAGGTAAAATATGGCTCCTTAAAGAATTTGAACAAAATCACTTCGTATAGCTGTGACGAGAATATATTTTTATTCTTAATGTCAATAGATAATATTGTTGTCCTTTGCTATAAACATGATTTTTATTAATGCACTTTTGGTTTAAATATTCTAAAGAATATTTAAAAATCAAAAGTTAGACATTACATTGGCTTTTTCGAGAATAATTTTTTTTTTGGATGTCAAAAGTACGACTGAAAAAACAGATTCATTTAGCCCATTTCGTGGTTCCAGAAATTTTTCATTTAACTATTAGCTTAGGATAAGATATAGACCTCAAAACCTTTTAAATTAAGGATAGGTTAAATTTTTGAGATTTGGTTCCCCAAAGTGGTCCAGAATAATTTACGCACTAGACAATTCTTAGTCACGAAATCACAGCACGAAATGGAGAGACATTTTTGTAATTTATCTACTAATTTTGTAATTTGACTTTAATTATTATTATAAAATATATTCCAGTGAAATGTAATAAAAACTAATTGAGACTTTTGATTATATCTATTTTCAGGCATCATGTTAGATGGCAGCAATATTATGTCTGCTGCATTGATTTTTCAAAATTAGTTACAGTGTTTTAAACTAGAGTTAGTGTTGAATTAAATGTTGAGTTGTTGGAACCGCGTGGATGATTGTTGAGATATCCCGTAATGAGGAATCCGGACAAATAGTCAGTACAACCCTTGATATCATCGAGCAGAATAAGTAAAAGGGAAAGTCCAGTGACAGTTATGATTTATTCACCCTATATCATAGACTAAACGAATTATACAAAAGGGTTGACGTTACTATAGACTAAATATTGTAAAATATACCATTCGTATTTTTAAAATTGAGATATTAGGAAAAAGCTTTATTTATAGCTTTACTTATATTAATATAAAGCTTTACTTAACGTGATGCATGAGATATACTACTATAATATTCTACTAGATAGATATACTACTATATAGACTACTTTGACTAATCTTTTATCTGAACCATTACTCTGCTGAATTCTAATTTTTTTTCAATTTAATGTGTGAGACATAAAGTCAAAAGACTACAATTCAAAAAGATTGGTTGATACGTACATAAAATTCGATTGTGCTAATATATACAAATGTTCATCTATTATATTTCATTTGTTAAATCGAATTATTTATTATATTTAAGTGATTTATGTAAAATCGTGTGGAAAAAATTGGACAAAATTTCATAGTATATCGCTACATGTGGGAAAGTCTAAGAAGACCTAAAAAAGATGCACGATCTGATGGTAGTACGTCGGATAAAAAAAGTGCCGTTTACTCCAGTTGAAAGATTTATAGTTTACTACAGGTCTTTATAAGGGCCAATGCTTTTATGCCACTGGAACGATTAAACAGTAAATTCTGTCATTTACTCAACATATTATTGTTGAATATTGAAGAATAAACGTCTTTAAATTATCCTTTGTATTTATTTTTTCTCCAGTTCTCTGTGTTTTTTTTCTATAATTTTTTGTCATTATTAGGATTTTTAACATTTGATATATTTCATAAGTATTTCATTACGCTTTACGCAGAGTTGCATATATACTCCTTACAATGTCTTGAATATCTCGCCCATATCGCTAAATTACTAAAAGTGTTTTGAGAAATTTATTTTTTATTGCACAATACTTTAATTTTTAACTTAGTAAAATACCAAACGTTTTGAAACTCATCAGTACAATAATGAGTGAATGGCGAAAGGAAATCCAGTTCATTCATATTATTTTCGCATTATCGCTGTATTGTTATCGATCTCAACAGCAAATTGACAGTAAACAAAAGTGTTTTATTTGCAGTCGTTAAAAATTATAGACCGTTTTTATTTATTAGTATTTCTTTCAGCGAGAAAAACTTATGTTAGTTATTTTATATCGCTTATTTTACATTTCGTTTTTAGTTCATTTCTGTATCAGCGTTAACATTTGAAAAGGAAATTCGTCAGTCCTCTACGTTTTTTAATGTACTTTTTATTTGGCTTTGGGAACTCGTGTAAAGTTGGCCTGTTGCATAGCGTTAACCTGAATTAAAACAACTAAATAAATAAAACTGAAAGAAATCTGACGCTATAGTCAATCAGGCCTATTTGTAAATATCATTAGACAACAATGAAATTGTAGATATTAAAACTAGAAAATACTTTTTTTAAACCATGAACACATTAATGATCTTATTTAGATAATTATAGTGAGTAATATTATAACAATTACAAAGGGAAAAATGATTTTTGACCGATCATTAAATAACGATCTCGATATATTTTAATCATGTAATCCATATTTTTGGCCACATTCCTAATCAATTTCAGTTATATAATAAAAAACTCTATTTATTAGATAAATAATATTATTAAAATGTAGTTGTATATCAAATAATGGGTCTAATGAAGAATTTGTTTATTGATTAAGAATAAGTTTAAGATAAATGTTATTTGAAATATGGCAATGCTGAAAGTTAAGGTAATGTTTTCGATGCATTTACAAAGTAGTCGCTTCTTTAAGAAATTATTTTTGCAAAAATTTACTGTATAAAAATTTATCTTGGATTTCAGACAAATACACAGTTTATATTTCATTTTATATATATACAAAAATGCTCATTTTTGGTCGTACTATTAATATGATCAAAAAATTAGTTTTTTTATTATATTAATAGTATGACCAATAATTTCTTTTGGTTTACAAATTAATTCTGTTCACTCCGGTAAAAAAAGTGGACCTGATTTTTTAAGGTTGATATGACAATTCGACTTACATTTTATATATGCTACAGTTTTATCCATAATTTAATATAAAACAAAATAGTTACTTTTACTTATTGCTCTATCCTTAAAGCTAGATTACACTAGGGTTCGTTGTTTGTTTTTTGGATAGTCTTATAAAATAATATAATTTAAGGGTTGGCAAAAACGGAATTGTTATAATTTCATCGTTCCTATCTGTCTACCGTTCGTCCGTATGTCACAACCTTGTGAAATACGGACGAACTTATAAACCTCACTTACGAAAATATTTTAAAATTGTTTTTTTGGAGTACTTCACAATTAGGGTTGACACCTGTTTTTAAAATAAAAAAGTACTAATGAACTTTTGAATGAAAAAAAGTGCACGAGATAAAAGAAGTATTTTTTATATAAAGTGCAAGAAAGATATATTATTCACACAGGTGGTTCTGTGTATCTAATTGAATATATTTGAAGCATGTTTTTGTAAAAAACGTAGTGTTTCGTTGAAATCGTAAATTTGACAGTGATTTTTTTCAAAAAGGTTAGAGAAATTTCATATAGTTCCTTAACATTTTCTACTCAGTTCGATGCATAGAGTCACTCGTACACGGTGTCCGGGAAAAAGTGTCGGAAGAAAGACGCTACTCGTTGACTATAAAGGAATAAATTGTCGTTGAAATAAAACGTAAAACACGCCGTTTTTCTAATCGAGTGCAGAATATTACACACAACTCTTTTTAACACACACAATACTGGCCCGGAGTGCGGGGGTTTACCAGCAGTGGCTATGTATTTGCAGCTGTTCGCGGGTTATTCCCCCGAGCGGCGCTGAATAATGTGCGCAAGTATCGTGTGTACGTAAAAGATGCCAAATAATTATGAATATTATTTTCAATTCTCTGAAAAAAAAGTCATCTTTTAAATTTTATTTTAATGACAATCAACAATTTTTTAGTCAACGATTAATGTCTTTCTTTTTCCGACACTTATTCCTGGACACCGTATATAAATAATAAACAGGATTTTGTTGTATCTTTATATAGAGCGTATCATGTTAGTTATAATGGTTCAACGAATTGACGATGGAAGCGTTAAAAGCGTCGTCGCCGTGGTGTGTTGGGTTGTTCACAAGGCATACGGCCTTTGACGATGCTACGCACCGCGACGACCCGGGTTCGATTCCCGGCCGTTCGTCGAACGGGGCTGGACTGGTGTTGTGGTTGGCTGTAAGAGATTGCTCTTGTAGCAATAAGTCCGCTATATGTATCAATTAGATACATTAAAGTAGATAAATAAATAGTGATAGATTAATGTTAGGAAGTTTATATTATGCCTTCAAAATTCGGAATATTTTGTCACATATACTTTAATTAACCAATATTCTTCAAAACCAATTTTCATCCGAACAACGTCGGATGACGTCCATGGTAATTTATGAATGAGAAAGAAAGTTCACGTAACACGCGCTGACTTACCGAAAGTGTCCGTAACTTACTCGTTCAAACAAAGTTCGAGAACAGTGAGACGGAAAATATTTCTTTTAAGTTTACTTAAACAGCGTAGAAAGAGTCTTCTATCGCTCGAGTCTCATTGAGGGACATTAATGAAATGAGTTTTTAAGGCAAAGTGTTAAAATAGGTTGTTACAGATTTTTTAATATAGTCACAGTAATACAGTCTAGAGTGTCACCCTAGAAAAAAGAATTGTAATTGCATAATCCTTACGTTTCAAATATATTACGTCATTTCCTATGTAATTACCGTTCATGTCCTAGAATCATTTAAAGGCTTTTAGGTCTAAATCTAATACGACGTTTACCCTCGATTTAAATATGACATTAATAAAGAAACTAGAAAATAGTTCCATAATTGCGGCAATTTAGGTTGTCTGCGACCGTTTTGGCATGCGACAGGTAGAAAGTTTTTCCAGCAAACGACCCTTATTGTGACTGTGGCTCAGCAGGTAAACAAAAGGCCACGTTGTGCAGGTCGGGCGCGGCTGTTTGGCGCGCCGTTTTACAGGTACACAGTCGTGTAACAATAAAGGCTATTATTACTCCGTGGTTGGTACCATTACTCCGTTTGATCCGTGAGTACAATGAAGGTAGCGAATAAATTATGCTATGTCGGCATTGCTGATGTACGGTTTGGTCGGCAATCTTATTTTTATAATGTTTTAATTTAAACTATTTATATGTGTTTACGTCATCAAACTCTTTGAGCGAGACGGGGTTAGCAGCGAGAATAAGCTGCTGTGTCATATAATATACAGCGCGTATTATTAAATGCTTGTGAGACACAGCGTGCAGGAGACGTGTTGCTTGACCTGGTCCACATAAAGCGAAAGAATGTTGTTAATAGGTTTTTCTTTGGTCTAGCCTTGGGTCTGCCTTTTCTTTTAATTTTGAAAATTTGTTGGAGAGATGGTATTTAATATTTCTTTTAATATCTGTAGCAATTGTGGCTTGAATTGACAAGCAGCTACATAGAGCGTATTGAAGTGGTACCGAAGTCGTTGCGACTCGCTGATTTACAAATAAATACTTTTTTCTTATGTGTCTTCCATTTTTCGTCAGACCTTGATACTATATTCTTATCATGTATCTGATAATTTCATTCATTTCTTCATGTTCATCTGCGACATTTTCACAATTTTTACAGTTTTAGACTTGTATGCATGAAATTTTGCGAGTATATTCTTCAGACGAAACTCCTAAAATAATCTCCCGGAAATATTGAATTTTTTTTATTGTATAGAATATATAGATGGGGGAAATTTCTTTTGCGTACTCCATTGGGTGCTATATTACAGGAGAAGTATTTTAAAATATTTACCATTTTATATTGCTCCGTTTGCGAATATTAAGCTCCAGAATAATGTGAAATAAATTTTCCATCCTAACTTCCCAACCGTGGAGTTGAAACATCATCTGGATAATAATTTCCAGTCAAAATAATTTCGGTTAACTTGTATCAACAATTCTAAACGTATTTATCAATTATATAACCGTAATATATGCGTGTTCTGACAAGCGCCCGGTCGGTTTTATTTAGATACAATACGATTCTTTAAACCATAATCCACATTTATATATATATATATATATATATATATATATATATATATATATATATATCTGCACCTTTACCTTATCTACCGTACGTATTCTTTAATGCTTTCTCAAATTCTTTCCTTAACGTTATTTATCGTTGTTGAAAATTTAATTTTGTATCCATCAACCGTGCATGCCAGAAGCTGGTAAAAGTTCTTTTAAAATGTTACGCATATATATATCTATATATATATATATATATATATATATATATATATATATATATATATATATATATATATATATATATATATCAAACCAGACAAAAGCAAATATCTGATTTTGCACTGCAAAGTTGTAAAAGTTCCCAATATTTGCGTTCTTTATCAAACCTGCCAAGCATTTGTTAAACTTAATAGACTTTCAAATACATAATTGTTTGGCACCGGTCCCAGATAGCGAGAGTTTCCGAAAATCTCTAATTTTCCCGAAAATGAAAATACTCTAGGGAACCGCGGTGGCCTATTTTATTATTATTATATTTTAATTTCTCCAAATAATATCGATTTTAATTTTATGACTATATATTTTTTTAACTACGATATAACCAAACATCAAATATTGCGGTAGCTTTGTATTTTGTTCATGAGGTGATCATATTGCAAATATTGAAATAGAATTAATAAACGTAATTTGGTTGTTTTAGAAATAAGTAATAAATCGTCTTTAATAAGAATTCGTAATCAAGAAAACAAATTTGTTTTCTGAATAATTTTGTCTTTTTAATAAAATTTTAATTAACCCTATAGATTGATTAATGTTTGATGCAAATGTTTAAACATAAAACTACTTTATTATTACTCTGCATTGTAAATCACCTTTTTATGTCCTTTTTCGTAAAGGCGATTTTTTTCAAAGAAACCTTTATTGATAAAGAAAACTATATTGTAGTAGTTACTTTCTCTGGAATTTATTTTGTATATTATAGAATATATATAAAATATATACTACTTTCTTATATATACTACTTTCATATATACTAATTTCTCTGGAAGTTATGGACTGCTTTGGTGGTTTTTTCTAATATTTATAGAAAAAATGTTTTTCACAAAGATTACAACTCGTCTTTACATTAATGTTTTTTAAAATATTTTTTTGGAAAAATTATAGTCCATCTAAAAGAGTTTTCATATTACATTTAATTACTTTTAAATAGCCCCCGTGACTTGTATAGGATGTATTAGTAGAGGATATATAATGCGTTAGTAGATAAATATAACTTTTAGATTGGTAATCCCACGAATCCTAAATGTCGTTGCTTTGTTTAGGTGATAGAAAATGCTAATTAAAATTGTGAATTCAAAGTCTTTTTATTATGAAAGCAAGTTTTGAAAATGTCTTTAATACTATCAAGTATTTGAATGTAATATTAAGCAATCAGATGCGGTTCCGTAGCATCAAACAAGATTAAACTTATAAATTTGTATTTCTCAAAGGCACTGTGAAAAAAAAAGTTATTGCTGGGGTCAGTAACGAAAATACCCCATATCTCAAAAACTACACAACGTACATTATTCAAACAAATTTTCGTTGAAAGTCTATTTTAAGTTCTACTACCTTAATTTTTTCAGAATTTTCCAAACGTTAGTGGAAAACCTAGAGGAGGGTATACACACTCTTTATAAGACTTTAATTGCGCCTATCTCACTGAATATCAACTGCAGAAAAACAGTTATTTTGGGACGGCCAAATCATTTAAACCTATTTAACGTTACCCCCCACGCCTATGTACACTGGATTTTCTTTTCATCCCTCGGTTATATGTCATACCTAATATTATTTCATTCATAATTCCATTATTTAATTGTATAGCGGTTCACAAAAGCCTACCATTCAAATTTTATCAGTGTAGCGCCAATAACTTCGGAGTAAAATGGTTGTGACATACGGATAGACAGACGGTAGGACGAAATTGTAAGGGCAGAACCCTTATGGCATTTAGATAAGAAAATCCTAAATATAGAAAGACTTCCGGTAAACATATAAAATCTTTCAAATAAATTAGTTCAAAATATAATAAAAGTTATAAGATTGATACATGCTGACGGATGGACAAAGTAATTATATATATATATATATATATATATATATATATATATATATATATATATAATTGAAGAATTAATTCCATATTTAGGTTTAAGAGCTGTTTCCTAAGTAAAAACTTTCTAAACATAACTTCCTCTTTTAACATCTCTATATATTCAAAACACGCTGTAGTCGGTTCCAGAACGACACTCTTGCACGGGGGGAGCTACAGCACACCACTTCCATATTTTTATCTTCTCAAAGCGTCACAACAGCTCACGATGCCGTGAGCAATATTGGGCGGCGCCGCGCATCATCGGGTCGTACGCTTTCTATTAATATTCGAACGCGGCGCTCGTCCTAGCTAATGCGATGTCCTGGCCATTAGGGGCGCGCGGTCTGGACGCGCGTCATTACTCGCCTGAGGCCCCGCCGCCCGTAATTAATGGGCGGCAGAGGGTGGCGCCCACCTACGCCCGCACCTGCTCGCCTAAGATGTGTGCGTGGGCGGCGGGCTGCGGTCTGTGGATACTGCCAGTTAGGATAGGTTGTAGGTCCTCCAGTGGCTATCGTGAGGGTTGTTTACAAAAGGTCCTTCTGGGAGTATTTTTTTACGCACCGACATAACGTCTACACGCCGTGACACCAGCATACTCAAATCCCAACATTGTCTGCGAAAAGCAACTGAGGTAAATATATTATTTGCCCACAATTTATATCTGTCATACGCCCTCTACTTTGTAAATACACTTTCAAGAATTCGAACGACTCTAGTATTGTGGTGATTTGGTGGATAAAATCCTGAGGTATAAACGTTCCAAAAAAAGTATCTTTTTGATTTATAAACGTATAAAACTGAAAAGCATGTTTTAATTAAAAGAAAACGTTTGTATTGGTTGAATTTTATAATTTTTTTTATTAGATATACAATGTTTCAATAAACTATGATGGTTTCCAAACGCTATTACAACTTATGAAAAGATTGTCTGGAAATAATAAGAACAAAAACTTTCATAGAATGCATATAATGTATATGGGCGATAAATGCATTCTCAAAATGAGATTCGCGATTTTAAATGCGATTCGCGATTTTTAATGCGATTCGCGATTTTAAATGCGATTCGTGATGTTAAATGAGATTCGTGATTTTAAATGAGATTCTCGATGTTAAATGAGATTCGCGATTTTAAATGCGATTCGTGATGTTAAATGAGATTCGCGAGGTTAAGTGAGATTCGCGAGATTAAATGCGATTCGTGATTGTGCCGCCATGTTTTTTTTGATGACGAGGCTCACTACGGGGTTCCAAGTTCTATTCACGGCCGCGCGGCCGCTCGTCTGGCGGGGGTGAGACATATCGTAATCGCGTAGGTAAAAATGCCACAGGCCACTGAAGGGCAACAGTGCCACTGGTGCGAGAAACTACGCATTTCGATCGGCAAGCTGCCTGTCGAGCGTGGTGATTATGGGCATTATCTTCAATGACACGGATTGGGGGAGACCTATGTCCAATAGTGCCTGGAGATAGGCTGTCGATTATGTTCAATAATTTGTTATGTTATATTCGTAATATCATATATTATTTGTTTAATGATACAATAATTGCGAAAAGTTATCTATCGTAGTCCCTACTATATAATATACTATTGTACGTAGTATATTATATACTCTGCGCTAGTATGAAGTTTCTATGTAGCCTATTCCACCCAATAACAGGCTTATTTGCCGGTATCTATTGATGGGAAATGAGCGAAATACCATTTTGATAAATCCAATTCAATTTCGTAAAATATCGTAAAATACTTTAAAAAAATACTTAGATTTGTCGTACGATTTTGCTTTGTAAAATAATTTACAGTCTATAAATGTTTATATTAGGCCTATATTATCTGAATATACTATTTGTGGTCTACATAAAGCTAAGTAATGTCTACGATATACGAATACTTTGATATTTGGATGTAAAATACTATGGTTACTTTCGAAGGTCTTAAAACTTGGGAAACAACCCATACAAATGAGGAATAGCTAAAAGTTTGATAGTAGGAAACATGACACGGGGAAACCTCTGCCATAAACGTTAAGTGGTATGTGTTCCGCTACACGTAATCACTTAATATTGCTGACTATTACTAAAAAACTATTATTAAAAATAGAAGAGAGGCAAATTAAATATTTTCGTTTATATTTATCAAGATAATTATTACCTACCTGATAATTACCAACAATAATCATTTGTGATATTATCGCTTTGAACCCTTGTACTTTCTATTGACACAATTAACTCTTTTTTTCCCGGGAATGTCAAGTTTCTCCCCTTGCAGTATTTCTATCTTTGTAGTATTTTATTCCGATTAAATATACGTGATTAGAACTCTGTACTATTGGTACTTACGTTAGTGCAGCTACTTTTTTTTTAATTGTCCGTACTCACCATCTGTTTTCTAAAGTCACCAATTATATATTTTTATTTTGTTAATACTATCGATGAAGTAATAATTTAATTTTATAATCAAAACATATTCATTTGGCTCCAAAATGATTAAAAACAGAATATTTTTATTAGACATTTATTAAAGCTGACTCAAAATCGCATGGTTGCAACCTACGATCAACAATCGTTCATAGTTTCTGATTGCAGATTGAAACTGTTTAGTAAATATGACGACCCAATTGCAGATAAACACCCAATTGCATGAATTCATGACATGAATACTCAGTTGCAAAATACAGTTTTTCTACTAAAACTTTTGTTTTTGACCTCATGTAATGCAACACAATCAATCATACTTTGACAATACTTTGACAACTCTTTTACAACTATACCGATAAGAGATGAAGAAAATTCTATATTCACATATTAAAAGACCATTTAAAATATACTATAGTATTTTTTATTTTCATATCCTGTTTTCTTCCATATTTTAAAATTTTCTTGAATTGTAACGGATGTCTCGACTTTTTTACGATATTCAACTGCTCAACCATTTAGTTACAATTAAACTAAGTCGTCATTTGTTTAGAACGAGTGGAAATAAGTTTTTCGAAGTATTCTGTGGTAGTTTGCATCAAATGTTTTTTCTACTTGTTTATCGCTAGTTTTTATCTGGGTTTCACTCGCGTGAAAGTTGTGATGCTTTACATCTTCCCGATAGTCGATGGAATTTGCAAATCTCTCTGACAAAATGAATCCTTCCGCTCTCCAATATTACTGTAGTCGTTGTGCAATCCATAGCACTTTGTGTCTATCGGCATCCAAAGACACTCCTTACAAAAATTAACATATGTCTAGAACCTGTAGTTCTACACTAATATTTCATACGTAAACTTTTCTAGACAAATACTCTCGAAACCTATCTAGTAGAACTCTAATTATAAGCGAACAGATAGATAGACGTTATTTTTAATGTACATTTATATATAGATATAATTGTAAGCCATAAATATTGATACATTTGTTGATTCACTTAATTGGTAAAATTGTTTTTTCAATAACCTTGTGGAGAGCATTGGCTGCTATTTGATTAGTTCGTTTAAATGTTGATACATCTATTGATTCACTTAATTGTTAAATTTTTGGTAAAATTGTTTTTTCAATAATCTTGTGGTGAACATTGGCTGTTATTTTATTAGTTCGTTTAAATGTTGTTACATCTATTGATTCACTTAATTGTTAAATTTTTGGTAAAATTGTTTTTTCAATAACCTTGCGGTGAACATTGGCTGTTATTTTATTAGTTCGTTTAAATGTTGATACATCTGTTGATTCACTTAATTGGTAATTTTTTGGTAAAATTGTTTTTTCAATAACCTTGTGGTGAACATTGGCAGTCATTTTATTAGATCGTTTTGATAAAAAGTCGTTGACTTTCTTCCAGCAGCTATTAAGACATTGACCATGTCCATATCAGTGGACGATATGAGATATGCAGTGATAGTGTCAATCTTACACATATGAGTGGTTTTTAGTGCTATAATATAAGATGCTTAAAGCACCGGCGTCATTTGTAGTTTGTTTTTCAGTGTGTATTATTGTTAAAAAAAGTCCTTCTAAAGCAAGGGGTGTTTGGTTTCCAAGTTTTGAAATTATTTTGATACATTCATATTACGACTTAAATGCAAACTATGTATTGTATTTTATGATTTAACAAATAAAGTTTATTTAAAATAAATGTTATACAATTTCTTTTTAATTTAAATATTCACCGGAAGTAAACTTGTTTCGTTTCGATGTATAATGTAATTTGATTTCTAAGTTTCAAATAATTGGAAAATTTTTAAAAGCACATCTGTGGAAACTTGATCAGAGAATAAAAATTTGTTTTCTTTTTTGCTTATGTTTAATTAGAGAGAGGTAATGAATGAACATTTGTTAATTGTGGTATTGTACGAGCGATAAATACATACATACTCGTAAAGTCGAAATGCTTATTTTGATAGACGAGCATGGAAATGCAGCTATCCCATCCATTCCACCTCAAATTAATTTTATTAAATGTATGTGATCGATTTTAATAGTTATGATACTGAAGCAGTATTGATACTCTATTATCACCTTTTTGTTACTTTCAACAATTTTAATCACAACATACAGAAAATAGTAACTTAGAAACCTATAATAACAAGCGAAGTTATTCTATATCCTTCTAAAATTATTGACATTAGTCATCGACTGATATATGTCGTCATTGAAATATTTTGAGTACGGCGGTGCGCATTGAAGCCATTCATGTCAAATGGCAAACGAACTCGACGTAAGCCGTTTTACAACGACAAGCGTGCGACTACGATTCTTGAGATAGGCTGGATTTATTCGCAAAGCAGACGACTGACTTTTGTAGGTGGTGAGTCGAAGGTTGGCAACTACTGACTTTTGTCGGAGGAGGTTGGTGGCCGGCTTTTCACCGTCAAGACGAACGCACCGCGAACTAAATATCCGCCATATCCCTTAGCGTGTGTCCTCTTTCATATTCTACGTGTTTTAACTCGTAATCTTCGGAATGGCGAGAATCTCTCTACACGAATGTTTTATAAAACTTCCCCGATCGTCATTTCTACACGCGGGTGGAGCCTAGGGAAAAGCTGATCGGAATAGGGTCACTTCGATTTTTTGTAGGGCCAACTTAGTAGGACGTGTGCTTTAGTGTATTAAGTATTCTTTTTTTCTCTTATTATTGTAAATCGTCTGCGTGGCGTCTTATGCTACGGAATTGTCATCACAGCGAATTTAATGTGGAAAATCTTCTCAGGGAAATGAGGGGTCAATTTGAGTAAAGTAAGTACATCGTAAAAAGCGAACATTTTGAGAAGGAAATTTGAAGCCATAGCTACTGGGTTTCGATCAATACATGTGTAAAATAGTAGGAGGTAATAATTTTTTTATAAAACTAAATAAATGTTGCATATTTGCTGCATGGAGCACACGGAAAGAGAAAACAAATTGAAATAAATACATATTTGAACTCGGTGAGCTAAAAGAAGTCAAAATATTAATTAATAACTTTGTAATTTTTTTAAATTCTTTTGTACTAATCGCGTTCTTCACTTTCAACGAATTTTAAGGGAGTTACTTACCCTTAGCTGGTATCGGGGGTCATAAATCACCCCATTGGGATATATTTCTCCTCATAAATTTGCAGTCTAAAAACCTACACTCCCACGCGTTTATGTAATTTCAATACGTCGCGTGGTGCGGTGGGTGACGGACGTGCGTCCCTCTAAGATTACTGGAAACTGAAGTGCGTACATTTCTGGGGTCAAAAATCACCCTCGACATCGAGAATAGTTATATTATTGCACAGTCATTTTATAATGTTTTATAAATGATGAACTATGAATATAAGACTGCAAAGTTACGAGGAGAATTACAATCATAATGGTCGGTTTTTTAAGTGACAGCCAAATTGCACAACTATTGGAGGACGGAGTTTACAAACCTGATTCAGAAACCATCCATGAAACCACAATAGCTGCCTGTGATAATGAAGAAATCAGCGATTGAGAAGAAGCGGAGATAGTTAGCTATTCGCGAGATAGCTATGAAGGTTATGAAGGACTTCCTTCAGAACATACGATGCTACTGTTAAAAGTAGCGTATTTTTAACAGTAGCAATTTTAGTAAGAAAACACTTGTTTTAGATACCGATCCGACTCTTCGATAGATACCATACCGACTCTTCGAGTTCAAGCAGTGAAGAAGAAGAAGAAACTAGGCAAACTTATGGATTTTATAAAGTAAAAGTAGATTTAAGTGGTCTAAAAAACCGCCTAGCTTAACCCGCGTAAGACATATAAAATATTATAACAAATCTTTCGGGCCTCAAAGGAGAAGCGCGTGATAAAATGTATATGTCCGAGATTGAATCCTTGCAATGACTGTTTCCTGTTGACCTAATAGACATTGAGTGAGACACAGGCCAAAAAATTACTGAATTTACTGAAAAGCACAAAAGTCAGGGAGCGTATAGTGGTCATGTAAATTTCTTGGAAATGAGAGAATTTTTATGACTTACATTGCTTACCGGAGTCTTATAGTCTGGACATGAGGATGTTGAAAGTTTTTGGGTTACAGATGGTACAGGTCGCGACGTTTTTAGGGTCACTACCTCTTTAAAAAGGTTTTTGCTTCTTTTATTGGCTTTACGGTTTGATGATATAGATACGATGACCGTAAGAAAAGAGACTGACAGAGCTGCACTTATTTCTGAAATTTTCAACAAATTTATAGGCAGTTGTCAGAAATATTATAGTTGTTCGAAATATTTGACTGTAGATGAAATGTTATGTCCATTTCATTTCCGAGTATACATGAAGTCCAAACCAGCTAGATACGGTATAAAGGTGTTGTGTTTTTGCGACGCTAAAACTCATTATTTGTATAATGCATTTATTTACACCGGAAATACTGAACCGAATAGACGAGATGGTCTTTCTGCATCTACACAAACTATTTTTAAATTAGCGGAAACTGAAATGAGGACTAATAGAAACATTACAGGTGATAACTGGTTTTCATCAATTTAATTGGTTGACAAACTGAAAGAAAATGGTTTGACTTATGTAGAAACTATGTGCAAAAATAAACAGAAGGTCCCGCCTGAATTCGTGCCACGTAAAACACGCCCTGAAGGTTCTATTTTATTCAGATTTATCATTGATAAAGCGCTAGCATCGTATGTTCCAAAAAAAAAATAAAAACGTTGTTATGATTTCCATCATGCACCATGACACATTTACTCATCCAAGTAGCGGTAAGCCAGAGCTCATAATGTTTTGATAATAGTACAAAAGGAGGAGTGGATGCCTTAAACTAAAAATGTGCTAATTATTCAGTGGCTAGAAGAACTCAACGTTGGCCATGTGTTATATTTTTGGCTGTCATGAACATTTCGATGGTAAACGGTTATGTTTTGTGGAAAGCTGCAAATTCAGAAAAATGTCTAAAGAGGAATAAATATATAAAATACATTGAAATTAAGTTGGTTAAAACGATTTGTGCAGGTTAGGCAAAATGAAAGTACAAATTCTTCGACAGATCTGAAGAAAAGAACAGAAATTGTTTTGAAAGAACGACAAGAGGAACAATTAGAAAGGGATCAAAATATAAATGAAATAAACATTGGTAAGAGAGGATGGTGATACTTATGCGATCGCAAAAAGGATTTAAAATGTACAAAAAAAAATGTAGCAAATGCTTACTTTTCATATGTAAAGACCATACTGCCAAAACAGTTACGTGCACCAAATGTCAGACTTTAAGAGATTGAGTTTTTAGATTTTTTAAGAGGCTTTGTTTCACTTTGTCATTTTTTTGTTTAGTTGATCTCAAAAAAAATTCCTGTTTTTGGTTAATTAGATTATATAAGAAATATGTCTTAAAGTTTTTTTGTTTTTTTGTAAAGTTTTAATAGAATGACAGACTGTAAAGTTGACTCTTACAAAATTAAATATAAATAAGAAGAGGTAAGCTCATTTAAAAATAAAAAGTGTTTTATGACTTAAGTTTGCCATAAATATTGATTAATGTTTAGATTAAGAATTGTCTTTTTATAAACAAAACAGAAAATTAAAAATATATAGTTGTTTCTAATATTATGTACCATCGCTTTATAGGGGTCATTTTTCATTCCCGGTACCAACTGTGTTACCCATTTTAGCGATTCCAGTTAAGGGTTAATTTGCAGAGATTGCAATATGTAAATATTAATTTGCTTCTTGTGGGAATTCCGATATATTAATTGTCTTGTTGATATCATTGTTTTATTTAAATCAGAGATTAAATAACGGAAAACGTTTTATTAGAATTTCGCGTACTCCTATTATTACGTACTTGGGTATTTGATACGTTTTGATATTTTGTTATTATTAAAATGTCATAATAACGTAAGTTAATTAAAAACCAGTAATAAAAAATGATAGGAATTGGTTGATAAATGAGTGAATCATGAGCTTCCAGATTGAAGGACATGGTTCCCTTCCGGTCTCACACGCTCTTCCGCAATACATTACCAAGCATGACGTTTCATATCATATAGCTGTCCTCGTTTAAATGTTCACTGAAATTTGGTGAATTTTTTAGAAGTGTTCAAAAGAATTTTGGTGAATTTTTAGACGTGTTGATAATATTTTTACTCGCCGTCAGCTTTTTCCTTAAATTATGATTTATGAAATAAAAATAGTTCGAATAACCAATTACAACGAATATGCATTATCAGAAAAATGAACAGTGTGAAAAACTGTTACATATTTTAGTAAACATAATTTTCCAGAATTATTATGACTTTCATTTCAATATTCTTTTGGTTCTATGTTTCACGAATATTTATTTTGAATTAAAAAAATATAGGTGTTTTCTTAATTTGTGGACATAAAAATATCTTAAATATAATCAAGAAAAAGCAATCTCAACAAATATATTTTTCGAAATGGTCGTAGAAACTGAAGTTTTTTTTAATAGTTCTTTACGAGGAAAACAAAAACTAAAGTGGATCGACTTGCTTCTTTAAAAAGGTCGTAAAATGCAGAATCCAGAATATCAATTATATAGGCTGTACGGAGCTAGACCTATTGAGGAATTGGATATTATAATAAAGGCTACATAGTTTATAATGTAACATACGGATACCTTTGTAACATACGGAATCAGACAATGTTTCTTACATGCAACTTGAGATGTTGTACATTTTCACGACTATCGACACAATTTAGACGAATCGTTTTATTTATCATACAATGTTCCATTTTAGTTTAATTATCCTGCCATAGATTTGCAGGAATAGTGCCGAAAGGCATGGCTTTTTTTTAATTTTCCGAAACATTTTCTTCAAGCAGCAGAAATGTATTTTTTTTAATATCTATTTCTTCTAATTTATTAGTGTTTTTCATAGTATACATTTCGAAATCCAGGTTTAAGTTTACTACGTCTTATTGCACATCATTTTTTCTACGTACATCCAGTAACACTCTATGGGTTACAATTATGTCTTTTTTAGAATATAGCCTTTTTGAGATTTATTACGACTTTTAACTTATTGTTTTCAATCTGATGTTGCAGATTGCTAAGGTTAATTATTGAAATTAGATAACATTAGCAATCCGTAAACTCAGACACTGCGATAATTTTTCAGTTTGTTTAATATTACTGTATAATAAAATAATAATAACAGTAGAAATCTAGAATTATTCCTTTGTCGTGATTAGATTTTGAGAAAAATTACTATCTTGGAGAATAACATTTCAGAACCAAATAAATAGAAAATTGGAAGTATAATTATTGAAGTTTATTTTTATAAATTTTTGTCTACTGTTCTTCCTTTATTTACCGATTTATGGTGCAATATATGAATGATTTGGTGGGAATTAGAAGGGGATCATGCAAACAAAAAATCGAACATATCGACTTAACAATCTTCTTTATTTAAGATTGTTAGGATCGTAAGAACGAGACTCACTTATTGAACTTTAGGGTAATGTTGCATTGAAGTCGTCTGTACATCGTTTGTACATTTTCGAAGTATAAAGGCGCATGCCATATCTACACTTAGCGATTTAGTTAGTTAATAAAATGTAAACAGCGTAGGTGAAATGCGTTGTAAACCAATTTAATAACTAAAGAAAGTAATTCCTGTAGTGATTTTTGTCATTTAATACATATTTAAATGACAAAAATCACTACAGGAATTACTTTCTTTAGTTATTAAATTGGTTTACAACGCATTTCACCTAAGCTGTTTACATTTTCTTGAAAAAAATATGTGTCTATTTGGACATATAATCTGGAATTTCTGGTATTAGATTTAATGAAAGGAATCGATAGATATTAGCGCTTTATGCACGTGATAAAACTAAAGCTTATTTGAAGAAAAAATGAAGTTTTTTGATAAAACTAAAGCTTATTTGAAGTATAAAATCACGTTTAATTTAGAGCACTTGGTTTTGAATAAGTGATTCATTTTATCCATTATTTAATTATAATTACTGTCTTGGTTCGGAATCATTGCCAGCCATAATCTGTATTGAGCAATTATACATTCGTTGATAATAGTTGGGTTGGTGTTAACATAACTGCCCGATGGAAAAATTGCCACTTGAAATGGGGTTGGGGTGAATAATAGAAATGGGGTTCCATTCGGCTGCTGATTAATTTGGGTATTGCCACCAGTTGATCATGGGTTATTTTCTTATTATTAGAACATGTTGAATTGTGACGAGTTATGTCATACTTTATCTGGTGTATTTTGAAGAAATGTAAGGAGCTAATAACTCAATAATAAAATTTGTTTGAATTCGATGGATGTTCATCAGAATTAAAATATTTTCTCAGATTATAGATTTTAACTGGAAATAGTATTATAAATGAACAGTTTTGTAACATGAGTTCCATGTACAAAACTTTTAATGGAAAATATAAAATTTCCGCTTAGATTAAGTCTAAGTAGCGGTGTGTGGAAAATGTCTTCAAACGATTTTGAGCTAGATTTACTGAATCATTTTTTCATTCACTGAATCATTTTTTCCTTCCTAAATCTCTTCTCCCTAGCTTGATGCCAATTAGACTAAAACTTAAATTACTCACTTTTATTCTTTAATATTGCTGATGTAAACATGGGGAGACGGACTAACTAAGAATTCTAAGTTTCAAATTTTCCAGTGTAATATGACCGTTTCGTATAATTTTGTATTAAATAACCAACTGCATAATCAATTTTGCCGCCAACAAAACGTGTCTGATCAATCAAAATGTCATGTGTGTGAAACTGGGCAGAAAATGTTAAGGAGCATAAAGCACTGTTAAAATTGCCATTTTAAGGAAAAAATATTTAAATTTTTTTACTGAAAAACTTTTCAAGTATACTAAGTTTGATGCGCAGAATAATGTACAAGTATTGTACGCATCAAACTTAGCGTATTTTTGTTACACCTTTGTATAAATATAAAGTTGTAACAAGAAGCGTGCCCATTATTCATACATCAAACTAAGTAGAAAATGTTGGGAACTATATGTCAATTTCATTCATTTCTGAAAAAAAATCGCAAAAACTTTTAGTATTTTTGACAGAAACAGACTTTAGATACTTTTAGCTTGATGAATAATTGACACGTTTCTTTGTTACAACTGTATACGTAAATACAGATATAACAAACACGTGTCTGTTATTCATATAGATTATTCTGTTCATCAATCATCAAACTGAGTAGAAAATGTTAAGGAGCTATAAGGTAATTTAAAAAAAATGCTGTTACAATTGCGATTTCAACGATGAAAAATTAAGTTTTTTTACAGAAACCCGCATCACATGCACTCGGCTAGATGTACAGGATCACATATATGAATAATGGATACGTTATTTGTTAGAACCTGTATGATTCTCATTCATCAGATAAAAACTTGTATCCCTCTCACCATAGCCGAAGACTCAATGGAAAACCGCAAGGTCCCGGAGGCTCGGCACCATGTAAACCGTTGTTTCAGTATAGTTTATGGCCCAGCACTGAATTATTGGCGAAGTGGGACGTATATTCATATTTATAGGAACGTGCTGGCCGACTGCAGGTCGACCAGCCGAAGTGGATACGTGCGCTGTTCTGTAGCTAGGTAGACGGAGGAGTGTATTATCGGATGCCGGCCTCCTCAGGCGTCGGCGCTTACCCGCGCGGCTCAGCGGGCGCCGCCGTCTAATTTGAATCCGCCGTCGAGCTGCCGCCCGGAGAGGTGAGCGGGGAGGGATGGCTAGGCGGTGTAGGGGCCCCGAATCGATACGTCAACACGCGAGACGTCCGAGGGCTATTAATAGTCGCGCCCCGCCGCCGCACGGTGCGCGCGGCCGCCGCGACGTGCCGTGCGCGCCTCTGTGTGCGTGTAAAGATTCATTATCTGCACGGCGTCAGGTACAGGCTGTTTGCGGAGCGGATCGTGTTTCGGTCGGTATTTGGGTGGTTTTTTCTACCTTCGCCGTGTAGTATTATTGGCCGATTATAGGTATTTAGTTAATTTTTTTTATTAAAAATATTATTATTTTTCTTTTTGGGACTAAATGATAAATGTAGCAATCTGTGGTGATATTAAGATGAATAGATAGAGTTATAACTTCGTGCTACATATACATACATACATGCACAGATTATACATTCTTTACGAAATATGTATTTTTGCAGGGTCGATTCCTCTTATCATTCTAAACGTAAAATATTTCTAGTGAATGCGAAAAAACACAGATGTTTCAGAAATAATCGTATTCTAAGTTAGGAAGCATTTATGAGTATTTATATGTATGCATATATATATATATATATATATATATATATATATATCTCTATATATATATATATATATATATATATATATATATATATATATATATATATATAAATAGCACCAGCGGCAAAAACAAACAATTTACACTTAAATCGATGAGTCTATTCAAAAGTTTAGCGTGAAATTATTATAGGCGTAATCCTAAAATTATCATAAACGGAAATTGGGTCTCGTTATATTTACAATAGCACACCCTAGAACAATCACAGAAATAGTTCATAATTGCTGAGCGATTTGCATACATGCAGGTAACGGGACAACAGAAAAATGGGAAAATGGAGGGAGGCGAAGTAAAATCTGTCATCAAACATTTTTCTTTGAAAGAAAATAGGTTGCAAAAGAGATATATTTTGACTTAGTGGAAACACTATTCTTCGATATTCCATAGTTCCACGGTGGTGCTGAAAGTGTGAAGTAGGCTGAACTTTGAAGATGCGCCAGACGAAAAGCGCCAGTCTATCGAGAACAATGTAAGAAAGTCCAAGGTTTCGCCGAGAATGATGTAATAAAGTCCAAGGTTTAGTGTTGACAAATGGAAGAATCATAATTTGATTTTTTAGTTGTAGTCATTGCGGTCTCAAATGATAATGTTTAAAGGATACTTGTCCGCGAAATGCATATGAAAAAGTCCTCGCATGTTAGCAGGGTCGGTTGGAAAGTTATGGTGCTTGATGCAGAAGGTCTAGTCATGGTGGTTTTCTTAGGATGGGGACTTACTATAATTGGCTTATATGCTGCGAAGCAAATAAAAGAATAACACAGGTGATAAAGGAGAAAAGACGAAGAAAACTGTGAGCAAGAATTCTCTTTTACCAAGAAACCGCACCCTCTCATAAAGGAGAAGTTGTGTTGTCTACCACATGTCGAGCCGGCTCCAAACAGCTCATTCTCCAGATCTGCTCTCAGTGCTCACATCTTTCCTTATATAAAAGAAGATCTTCGAAGAAAAAAATTAATACAAACTAAAAAAACAATACGTTTTTATGCATGTTACTTACTTTTATTACGTATGTTGCTAAATAAACGAACTCAAATAAACCGTATGAGTAAAATGATTTCTTACTGTGTGGTTACTGTGTACGAGTTGTCTTTTGATTACAATGTAGAGTTACTGATTATTGAGGCCTCATTTGTTTTATATATACGCACAATATTTAAAAAAAATATTTTATCGATTTTTCAACATTTTCACGGCATTCATAAAACGCCATTAAAACAAGTAGAAAGAAACAGGTTTTTTTCAAATTTTCACCTACCATTTGCTTGGCTATTTGAAAAAAAACGAACGGACTGTACACTCATAAACGGTAAGAGGTTGTATCTTTTATTGTCTGCTGTAAACTTGAAACGTGAGCCGGTCGCGTACTTTGGATGACCTAATCATCGTTAAGATGCATTTAAAGATAATGGCCGGTCGAAACGGTTTAATTATGTTATTGTAGGTTTGCTATTGTATTAACGCTTATTCTTGATAATTCTGATGCTGGTAAATTGGACCCTGCGACAGCCCTTAGTTGGAAAGGTCGACTCAACTAATACGCAGTGTGTTTTATTGTATTTAGTTCAGAAAACAAATTGTATAAGTGTCGGGAAATTACAAAAAAAATTAGTTGACCACGTTTTTGATCATGTTTTTATTTTATCAAACGTACCTGATCAATACGGTCGTTATTTGTCATTTATAAATTGTATTCAGTACGCTGAGTACGCTTATATAGCAGACAAATGTTATAGATTTTTTTATTAGAGCATTGAAGCGGACTTCGGGCGCGGTCACAAATTTGACGAGTAACCACATGGAAATACTGCGTCATGTCTGCACACTTTTAAGAATTTAAATTTTCAATCGGAATCCTCTGCATGTTTTACAATTTTTTTTAAATAAGTGTTATTTTATGTATCATGTTGGATTTAATGAACTTACATTCATTAAACAGATGGTCAATTAAAGCACGAAGATGTGTTTTTGACGTATGTTTAGTGTATATGTAAAGATACCATTTTAAAATGTCTGAGATCACTTCGAGGTTTTCTTTGAATATTTTAATTTTGAAATAAAATAGGTAAATATAAATTGTAAAATGGTGTTAGCATTACTAAAATGATTTTTCATTACGATATCTTTTGAAATTATTAAACTTTCAATCTACTTACATTTTAGACAGCAATTTGAAAATTACGCGTATGCGACAAATTTAATTTAACCTAAGAAAAATTTTATGCAAATATTTTTATGATTTTTCATATTAAAAATATACAAAATAATTATCTGTAAAAATAGATAGAATACTTTGAGCACTAACATATACCGGTGTTATAACACTAGTATATATATATATATATATATATACATATATATATATATATATATATATATATATATATATATATAGATCACCGAATAATATAAAAAATTGGCGGAGGGTAGTCAAAGATTGTGAATGGTACGAACGTCTAATAAAAAGGCAATCATTAGAGTGAGAGTATTCCCAAGACTTGCTGAAAAAATAAAAAAAGACAAAATTTAAGATACACCATGTTTTTTGAAAGCTCGATTATTGTGTTATTTCTTTATAAAATAATAGAAGAGACTGGTATGTATATATTTCCATACCTTTAGTCTTAGAGATAACTTGTGAAAAGAATCTTCTTTCACTGTGACAATGCGCAAACTGGCTGAATACCAGAGAAACTATTTTTCAAATACCTCCGACATATAACTAATAAGTTATTTGCCGTACAGGTTCGACCTTGCACTCCGCCATTTCGCTTTTTCGCAAAAAATAACGTTAAACTGGAAATGTGGTATTGGAGAAGAATGCTTAGAGTATCGTGGAATGACTTCCATACTAATACATCCATACTTCAAGAACTTTGTATCAGGCGGCATTTAGCTAATATTGTACAAATTCGCATAATAAAATTCTTCGGACATGTGTCGCGGCGTGACAACGTTCATATTGAACGCCTGGTGATACAGGGCAAAGTGAAGGTACCAGACTACGTGGGAGAGAATCGATGAGATGGATAGATCAAGTCAAGACAGCCATGGACGTTTCGCTAGAAGAGTGCACCCATTGAACAGCTTATAGAGAGGAATGGAGAGATATCCTATGGCGCATCACTCATATCACTTTTCAAGACACTTGATATGAAGACCATGACCGCTCTGCCAAGAGTGTAACTGAGAAAAAGAAGGATTAACTTCGAGTTGTTTGTGTAGTAAACGAAAATAATTTCTAGCATTTTGTTCATACACTTATATAAGAGTGGATTCAGTATAATGTAACCCTCGTACGCAGCTGGTATCAAAATATGTTATCAAAAATATACAGACACTACTGCGTCAGTAACTTTTTTACGTTTTATTCATTCATTTATAGTGAGATTTTCATATTATCAAGCACTACATACACTGCATTACATTTTTTGAAACTTCTCGAGTTACTTACTTTAGAATATGAACTTCTATCCAGAACCGTAAGGCGACATTTAATAACACTGAAGAAATACTGACAGATTGTTGAAAGATTGATCTAGTAAATGTAAAAGTTTCTTCAACAATTCGTCAAACTTTACAGTTACATGATCAGTCTCTCATCAATCCGTCAGTAACTCTTCAATATTATTGATCACCTAACGGTTGTCTAAGACTTATTGTGTAATTGCAATGATTGATCGACTATTGAAGGCATTTTACAATTACACGATCAATACTTCGTCAATCTGTCGGTATTTCTTCAATATTTAACAGTTGCCTAAGACTGATCGTGTAATTGTAATGATTGATCGATTATTGAAGGCATTTTACAATTACACGATCAATACTTCGTCAATCTGTCAGTATTTCTTCAATATTTAACAGTTGCCTAAGACTGATCGTGTAATTGTAATGATTGATTGATTATTGAAGGCATTTTACAATTACACGATCAATCCTTCGTCAATTTGTCAATAATTCTTCAATATTATTGAGCGTCTAACGGTTGCCTAAGACTTATCGTGTAATTGTAATGATTGATCGATTATTGAAGGAATTTTACAATTACACGATCAATCCCTCGTCAATCTGTCAGTATTTCTTCAATATGACTGAGTGTCTAATGTCGTCTAACTAGCCCGGTTGCCCTATATTTATAATCTCTGAATATGCTCCTCAAATATAATTTCTACGCTCTCTAAGTTCTGCGTTCTTCTTACCGGACTATCATTTAGACTCCTTGAAGTGGAGGAAGACTTATAGAGTAGATCAAGGAATATTCTTTTAAATATAAGGCATATCGTTTTCAATCACATATAATGTAAACAATAACAGTTTGAAGTCTGTATGAGTAAAGGCATAGTTCATTGTGGGTTTAGTATTACGTTTTAGTTTAGCATTTTTGTGAAACTTCAGTTATATACTGTGAAGGTCAAAGTAGATTCATAAATTCGGTTAGAAACTGCAATAAGTTCAGCATGTGGGTACGGCGTTATATAGGTTTTAGGTATGTTGGAGTGTACAGCTACGGGCATACAACATCGTGCGCAGTTCTCACGTCCGTGGGCGCCGCGACGCAATTTGGCAGCGGGCCGCGAGGTCACGTGGCGCGCCCGCGACGCGCCCACGCTACCGCCGTCTCGTGCTGTATAAATGTCGCGGCGCGAGTCACCATACCGAATGGCTAGAGAATGACGAAGATTCGTTGCTAGAACTGAAATGTACTTCTCAGGTAGCGTTAAGGAGTCTAGTCGAAACTCGATGATGTACAGTTTCCAGCAGTTGAAGAAGTTGTTAGGTCATCATATACAAATTTGGTTTACTACGTTGAGTTTTGCTACATTGTAATTTTATTCACGCACGAGCCATTTTTAAATATTTTTTTTTATTTTACCATATCAAAGAAAATGATACCGTGACAGCTTGCCTGTTGTAAGTTGATTTAGATTTAATAACATATTTTGATTCAAATGATATTGTCCTACAGTTTATTTCTTTACGAAAGTCGGCGAAAATAGTCTGTCGTAACAGAAATAGAATATAATTTTTAAAAAAGTTGGTGATTTTTGGAATGCAAACAGCCAAACAATTTAGCGATTGATAATAAGGAAAAGGCAAAAAATTAAATACAACTTGTAACCATAATACGAAACAATAAAATGTATATATTTTAAAACATCAAGAATAGTTCGTAAGAAATAAAAATATAATAAAACGAAGTGCATAAGAATTTTTTCGAAACAATAACAAGAAATAGTATCGATTGATTTTTTTTTATTTGTAGCCATTGCCTAAATTAATTAAAAATAAAATGTTAACTGACATTGACAAACGTTATTGTCAACAGTTGCAAAATGAATCTCCTTCGCTCTTATTGAGTTTTACGTTACTTTTTTGACAATCCTGTTGGAATGGCGAGTTTCATGGATTAGCATGTTACCTCTGTGTATAGAGAATGCAACGAGATACAAACTACACTGGTTTCGTCTTGCTGGTTTAGAGATCCGTAGGAAAAGCATTTATTATGTAGAACAGCATTTCTCATTTATCTGATTGACGATTTGAATAAAACTTTTAAGGAACTTATTTTTTTCTCTTTTTCTATTTAAGAGTATCGTTTTTATTCTTGTAATACTTGAACTCAACACTATATGGAGTTTTACTGGTCTCCTTTAGGCGTATAAATATTATAGTATCATTAAGTGGTTTAGAAATCGCCGCCATTTTGAAATTTAATATTTAGTCGCCGAGATTTTAAAATGAGAAATAGTAAATGGAACGTGGATTTAATTTTTTTTTAAATTTAGTCTCCATTTTATATGTATGGGGATGTAAATTAAAAAAAAAATGTTTTATTACGCATTGACCGAGGTCTCTATCTGAAAAATATACTTGCAAAATTTCTTGGACATGGATATAAAAGTACAGAAACTGCGAAACTATTTTGCGCATCCCGTGTGATCATTGTCCCAGGTCTTAAAATAAACTTGAGGTTTCGTTTAATATTCTCCCTTTTCGAAATACTTAGAAAGCTTCATAGTGAGAGAGTGAGTGATTTATTTATAGTTATATCAGTTGGCATAGATCTAGATAACTATTTTATGTGTGTTTCGATACATAAGGGACGTTTACACGGTGACAGTTCGTGCGACAGTTACTATCGTGACAGCTTTTGTGACAGTGTTTTGCCATGATAATGTGGAGGTTCGCCTGTGCATACACGAAGAGAGTTGGCGGCAGTAACGCTGTCACGACTGTGGTGAACTGTCATAGTGTAAATGCTGCTTTACCACGCTGTATTTTATTATTGTAATTGTATTACGATATCTAAGTGCGTTACCGTATTACCCAGCTCCTATCATGCTAACTGATATGTATACTATAAAGAATTACTAAATAAATCATTAACGTAATTTTACGATCCTTGTTCCTAAATGAATATACAGGTTAAATAAGTTTTATATAACTTTTTTTCATTCGATGAAATTAATGTGTCAAGGTTTTCTCGGTTATCAAGTAAACAAACCTACCGATGTTTTTTCCTGTTCCCGGGGAATTTAGATGTCCCTGGCGAGTTTATTGTGGAATTTCCTGTATGGTCCACTATCTTCAGTTCCGTAATTGATGATTTCCTCGAAGATAACAGTTTTGTTTTCCGTCTACTATTTTATAATTTTGGTAGCTGCACTGCAAAAATCATTAGAAGGAGAGATGCTTTAGTGTGTCAGAGAGATTCAGATATTTTTTCATTAAATTCAAAGCTATTCGCACATACGAAAAATATTTATATAGTACAAAGCAGGACACATGTTACTGACGTGGGAAGGCAAAGAAATAGATATATACAGTATATTAAACAACTTTATTAACAATATCTGTAAACGCAAAACAAATATTTTTATTTCTGACAGGAAATTTATACAAATAAGGTTTAAATGAACATCAGCTGTTTTGAATCTTTCGACATCGCTTTCAAAGGAGACAGGCAAAAGTTCATATAATGTCGTGCCCAGATATTACAAGTATAAAACATTTTTATTTTTTGAAAATGATAACAATATACTCCTAAAGATTTTTATTTAAATTCGTCGATATGCTAAATTAGAAATCTTGTATTTTTTAAGCAATTTATTTTTTTTCTCATATAACACGTTCGATCATTTTTCGTAATAGATTATAAACGCTATTTCTACGAAACTCTCTGAGCCATCAAGATGAAACAAAGTGCAGATTATGTCCCATTACATTTTCTACATATCTTTTGACGTCACATACAAAGAGCGTATCCGTGAAACTTGCATAGTTTTAAAGAGTTTAGAACAAATTTATACAAAAATAAGCAAGGAACGTCACTATTGTTTAACAAATTATATTGTAATTTATTTATGCAATGGCTACATAATTAAAAAATGATCGATATTATCGATTATTTTTTAGATATCGATAGATATCGACTGTTATTTCGTATCTTTCTAAAATTGCTATGTACTTTGTTAGGTTTTTATTTTTAGTTTCATTTCTAATTAAAAATTTACGATATGTTACAAAATAAGTCTGTACGTTTGTGAAGAGAGTTTTTTTTTTAATATTTTGTTATATATTTTGTTTTATATCGTAAATTAGATTTTTGTTTTCTTTTCCCTCATTGTAAATCGTATAATTATTTGTTCCTTTACATTCTACAAAATACCAGCCTTTCTTAATTAATTTCCATTTCCGTAAAGGATTGATCTTTTTCGTCGGATTTCTGTGTGCATTTTTTTCTTGTTATTATGATTGTTATCTATCACGGTTTGAATGTCGCATATAGAAGAAAGACAATTCAAAGATGCTTTGTCTTTGTGCCAGATACTGCAAGACTTGCTATTTTTTAACCGGAAGAAATTATTGAGTCTTGCTTATTTTTGCTTATTAGTAAATAGCAGTGAGTAGTTGATCGCTTAAAAAACAATCCGACTTGATTGATATTCAACACTTGTGTGTTAATTTTTTTATATATCAGGAAACCATATTATATTTATAAGTTTTTAGTCTCTTAATAAAACAAAGCTTTCAAAATTAAAAAATTTCAAAATTAAAAAATAATTTTGCAAAATATTTCTCTTTCGAGTTAAATGGGCCTTATTTACTGTTGGTAACTTATCTTTTTCGTATTTTTGAGGAAGAAATTAATATGTGGTTTACAATAAAATTACGTAGTTTTTAACAACGAGCCCACCGTTAATATAAACAACTAAATCGTAAATGTATTTTCTCGTTTCGAAATTAGCACGTGTTTAAGGAGTGAAAAAAACTAAATATTTTGTAATCCTTTCACGTTCAGTTCCAAACTTTTTTATATTAACACGCCGGTTAGAGTGGGAAAATAATAACGGTCGCGTTGATGGATATGAAAGTGGCAGGTATTGAACTAAAAAGCCTACAAAGGTTTAAGTTATTTCGCTTTATATTTTATTACAATTTATAATAAATAATTTGCTTAAGTTTCAATTACAATGCTTACTAAGACTTATTTTGCGTATATAATATTAAATTATATGTTTAGAGTGAGCAGGTATGCAACTTGATAATGTCAATCAGTAATACCAACGATATAATTTTCTGAAATGAACTTTGATACACACGAATCCCGAGGAATATACGCCACTCGTATATATATCAATCGTCAGGACATGCGGCCCTTTATTTTATCTCGTGTAACTGGCGCTTCTCGCGTAAGAACCATTTTCGGATACAAAATAATGTGGGGAATGATTGTCGCTTTTGTGTCCGTCGAAGCCATCTCAGTCGGCGGCGGCCGCTATCTGGCGACGCGGCGCGACCCGCGAGTGAGCGTCCGCGATAACGACCTCCATAACTCACACGCGCCGACCCGCCTAATGCCCGCGGGGGGCGGGGTGCTGTCGGGGGGCCCCGGGCGGCGGTGGGGCGGCGGGGGAGGGTTAATCTCGTCGCGCGGCTCGCGGCCCCGCGCGATCGCGTACAGGGGGGGGGGGTCTTTGCCTTTGGAGGATGATTCGGGTTTGTGTCCCAGGGTTTATCCACCGGGTTGGCTGATAAATATTAAGTAAGTGCGGCTCGGTTTGCTATTAACTAGTTTATAGTTCATATACTAGTGAGAGGGTATTATTCAAAATTTAAATTAAAGTCTAAGTGAAAGATATTCCGGAGTTAGAAGAAGACAGAGAAAACGCGACTGTGAAAAACAGAAACAACTTATATACAAGGTTCAATGCTATTTGACACTTCCGCAATATTCATAATAAGAAACAGGAAATGCATCGATCTTTACAGACAATGATAGTTACACGTTACTTTGCAATGATCGAAGCTGGCATCTGAGGTTTGACGATTGAATTTCTCAAAATTTCGTCAGTTAACATTTTGTGAATCAAATTATAATTATATGTAAAATTTAGTTAGTTTAGTTTGTCGGTTATTTTTAATATATTCCAAACGAGCGAACATTTAATATTTTACAAACAAGCGAATATTTAATATATTACAAACAAGCGAATATTTAATATATTACCAAAAAGCGAATATTTAATATATTACAAACAAGCGAATATTTAATATGTTACAAAGAAGTGAATATTTAATATATTACAAACAAGAGAATATTTAACATATTACAAAGAAGCGAATATTTAATACATTACAAATAAGCGAATATTTCACTTTTTCTTGTTTGAAACAAAATGTCAAATAGACGTTTGTACAAGATATCTAGTGTTTTTGATTTATTCCGATTTTTATTGGACACGTGTCGAGCTTTGAAAACAACAATTGTTACGTGTTTCTTTTTTGTAATCGGAACATTAAATTCACATTCGATCTCTGATGTTTGACGGTAGAATTTCTGAAGCCAGAATTTCCAAGGAGCGTAGATCAGGTAGCCTACAAACGTAAAATAGTTATATTTTGATGAGTTTTTAAGGAATGCTTTAAAAATGCTAAAGACAAGTTGATACGTTTTTTCTTATATACTTTTCTTTCTTTTATAGCTGGATTGTGAGGCACTTGAGGTAAGGTACCGTGCAGATCAGGACTTCCGAACCAGTGGGGCGCGCCTCCCTAGGGGGGCGTAAAGATATTCTAAGGGGTGCTCAATGCGTTTGGACATTCTAAAGAAAAAATCATTTGAAGTGTTAAATCCACTCAGTTATTCATTCGGTTCCATGTAGGCAACAACATTTTATTATATAATTAGACTTAATTATTTTTAAAAGTGAACACCAAAGTTTTAATTTATTTGATATAAATATTGTAAAAACGAGTTTTTTTATTGCAATAGCGAAAAAAGATAAAAGGAGGGCGTGAATATATATTTTTTTATAATCCGGGAAGGCCCAACCCAAAAAAGGTTGGGAATCCCTGGCGCAGATGGTTTATATACTTTATTTGCCTTTCTGAAATTTTCCGTTTTAAACATGGTCCGATATACAGAATTGTTTGATTGTCAGTTGTTAGTAGGTCCATTATGGGACATTAGGGTTGTTGGGGAGGTGGCGCGGAATATTGCGTTCAGCCCCGATCTTTCTAAACATTTCTTCATGAATATCTTGGAAACAAATTTACAAATGATTGGAATGAGAGAATTTCTCCTTTTCCATAGAAACTAACAAAATTGCAGTGCAATTATGCTAAAAATACCGATTTTACAAATATGTAATGTTTCAAATAATAATGAAATATTTTTATAGAAAAATGTCTCTTTTTCGTGACCGTTTCAAGATATTTGTAAAAAGGCCAACCGCAAGCTTTATCAGGCCAGCGGCTGGCGCAATGTCATGTGTTGGGCATATTTAAAAAAAAACACGATGTTTTCATTGATATATTTTAAACCAAAATAAAGTATATTTAGTAACCCGTGTGACAAATTTGAAACTACAAACAGCGCCTGCCGTTCATATTATTTTTTCGACCAATAATATAATCTATGATATTAGTGCCTCTATAACATGTTTTTCACGAAAAACACTTCAGCTATTTCAGGATCGTAGTGGTAAAAACTTGTATATACATAAAAACGTCTATGTAAAGCGATTAGTTGATGGAAATATCACCCTTCGCTCACAAAATCGTGTAAAAAGACGAAAATAAAAATTGAACTATTTGTTTTATCTGTCGACCTTGTATCCATTTGAGTCGTCATTTACGGGTCGAATGAGAGTTCTTGGAGACCGCGTGTAGTGTAATCATCGACGAGAGCCGCGGTCTATGGGTCACTAACTAATTATAAACTTTCACGAACAATATAACCCTCAACAGCTCAACTGGAGAGTTTCAAAAGTTACAGAATATTGAGATCGCTCGGTGTACTGTAGAATTTATGAGCAGAACGAATTAACAGAACGGTTAATATGTATGGATTAGTATATATATTTACATATGTGATATACGTATATATTGCTTTCTCTATAGTTTTACACTAGCTTTATATGAGCTTGGTCTGCGATCTGAATACTTAATGTTTTCTATACGTCCAAATACGTATACCAGACTATAAGTAGTAGTTTGCTGGGCGTGGTCACTAATTATGAGAAGAGTGTGAAAATGTTGCTAAACACCGCTCAGCCAGTTCTGAAGAGGAAAATCTAGTTGTTCTAAAAGGATCAATACTTGGGCATATCCTTCTCTTCATTGCTTACATATCCATAGTTATCAGGCAGTTAAACAGGAATATATGTACATTTTGTTGCGTTATATTTTTGGTAGGTCAATCGTGATCCACTGGGCGAAAACTACAATGAATGGGCATGGAATTAAGTGAACTACAATGAATGGACAAGTATAACACTGACTCTAAACGGTACAGCGGTAGAACTGGTGAACGGAAATTGTACACAGAGGAGAAATATCCTTTATGTTTGCAAAATATTTATTAACAAACAATAATATAATTGTCATTTAACTAATGTATGTATGAAAATCAATGTACGGCACCTGGGTTCTAGTTTTCTTTGTTTTTTTTAGTATTTGGAAAAAACAAGTTTACAGGGCTGTTTCGATATAGTAGGTTTCGCAGAATCTAATATTCCGTTCCAATTTCAACCTTACGCCAGGCGTTAAGGTTGAAATACAGTTTAGTGCGCTTTTTTAATTTTTCCAAATACTGTATCATTTTTTATTATTTGGAATTCATCTAATAATAGGTTTATTAGATTTAAACAATGATAATAAAAGTTAATAATAAAAAATAGACGCGCAGATTCTTTTCAAAGTGCCGAACTTACTAAATTTCACGGCGTTATAAATGTTTGGGAATAATTGTAATTTTAATCACAACTAATTAAAAATATTTTATAATTCTTTCGTATTTTTTAGAAAGACACTTTAACACCGGTGCATTTTATATGCTATTTGCTATTATACTCCATTCCGTTTGAGAAGAGAATGTTTGTAAACAAACCAATTTGACAGTTAAAATAGGGTTGGCACAGATATAAATTCGATCGGTGGACAACTATTCACAAAACTCTTTGTATTTCATCTATAATATTATTGAACCGTAGTACTACAAACATTAAATTAACTTATACTAGCATGTTAAATACTGTTATAAATATCAGTATTCCATGGATATTTTATTAATATGAGTTTTAAAATTAAGAGGAGAAAAATGGACAACCCTAACTGTTAATCGCAAGTCGCTCAACTGTCACTCAGTGGTAAAAAACATTTTGGAAAAATATTCAATATTCTGACAAGTATGAAGTCCATATCCGTATATATATTATTTATTACAAGTCATTTGCTTTACAACGTGTTGATGTTGAATATCTGCAATGAATCAGTTTTACTTTGTCACAGATGATATTCAACTGCTTTCTAGCGTGACGCCTATATATGTATATATATATATATATATATATATATATATATATATATATATATATATATACTGGCGAGATTGGCTAGATCAGGAATTTAGGATTTTAACCGTTTGAGTGCCGACGAGCGCTATCGCGTTCGTGCGCGTACTAACTAAATTTGCCACGAGCGCGATGGCGCTCGCGAAATCAGTTGCTGTTTAGCGCGCGGTAGGGGAGGTCGGCATCGCTAATTTTTTAACTTTCTACGTGTTACATAAAGTTCAAATTATAATATTATTAGTAATTACAATATAAACAGGATCCAGGAAAAGAAAATTTTTAACACATAATGTCGGAATACGAAAATAATTCGCGTGAAAATGATCGTTTTTCAAGTTGTGAAGAAAGTGATAGTGGGAGTGACATTGTGGTGCGCTGACAATTTGGCATAATGCAAATTTTGAGTGATAGTTATAATAGTGACAATAACAATTATTTTGCTGGTACGGAGGATGTACCGGACTGCGAACATACGATGTGACCTTGATTTCGGTTTTTGTTCACAATTTATATTTTCTTTGTATTTTATTATCCTTGTACAAGCTTTTTTTAAGAAAACGTCGAAAAAATTATTAAAATTGGATAATTTTTGGAAGAGATACATTTTTTTTTCGAGACAAGGGTAAATGACATCAAAAACAAAAGATTTTTTGGCATTTTTAAGTATATATGAGTAAAAAATCATGGCACTAAAACGGTTAATATTGATATTTTCGTTTTTTTAATTTTTTCTTTTTTTTTTAAATTTAAAGTATCTTAGACCTCCGTTCAATACTACAGCAACTGAACTGCAAAAGCGAGACATAAACTGCTAAAAATATTGAACGCTGAGGGACCGTAGTCTAATGAACTTGTACTGCACGCACCACGGTGTCGGCGGCTTCCATCAATATCGGGCACGTCGTCGGCGGCAGCGTCCGCGCCGCCGCCCCATTACTTATTCAGCGAGCGAGCGGCGCCCTGACCCCGCGCCTCGCGCCGCCCGCGCACCCGACATACATTAAAGATGACCGCGGGCGCGCCTAGAGACTGTCCAACTATCTGAGGCCGGCGGCGGCCTAGATATTTGTGTTTTTAGGGATCCTCACCTCCTGCGAGCGAGACGTAGTTTCATTCTGTCAGTCTGTCGGTTTATCGCGGCCTTTTAGATCCCAAAGTTTTCAACCTCTTCTGTAAGGGATTTTTGTAGGTACACGTAAAATGAAAAAATATATCATAATATATATATATATATATATATATATATATATATATATATATATATATATATTATGACATATTTTTTTCATTTTATAAATATATATATAATAAATATATATTCCATATCCACACAGGTAAGTATTTTAAAATAATCACGAAAACCCTTTATATGTGGTTTAATATGCTTTTGACTGTTTTTCTTCCACCGAAATTATTTCATAAAACTCACGACATCTGGTGATTAATATTATGAAATATTATAAACTCGATCTGTAGGAAAAGTAATACGTTTAGCAATATAAATTTCACGACCTATTTTCTTTTCAAATATATGAAAAGAAATTAGAATATATGAAATTTTTACGAGGCATTGCTCGAGATACGTTACATACCAATTTGACAATCAAAATAATCAGCACACATAATTTCAAACCTGTCCGTTCTAATCTCACTTTCATGTCTTCGCTGCTAGTCCAATAGCAATTTATTGGACCCATCTACGTTTGAAATTTTCTAGTTTTAAAAGACATTTCTTAATACGTTCAGATTCTGCCACACGAATTGAAGCAAAATATCCACCAAGTGTGGGTCGGATTCGCACACCGAAGGTGGGAAACAGAGCTGCGGATGGCACAGACATTGACAAATAATAAATTAACTTAATTTCGCGGTTCGGTAACAATTATTGGTTTAGTAGATCGATAGATATAAAAGCGAAATATCTGAGACTTTAAATATTAAGTATATCGTCATATTTTCGATTAATTATTAAACAACAATTTTTAATAATTTAAATTTATTAATTTTCGTACTTCGAAGGAAAGGGGGTAGCTGCTTTTGTCATTTTGCGTTTTGTTAATATATAAACAGCCTCAGCATCCTTCTGTTTGCTTATTATAAGAATACTTCCCAAATGACAGGCAGTGTCAAAATAAAATTCGAAAAATGGAGAAAACTAATTAAACAGTTTTCTATTTAATGCGGATAATATTTATACTTAATTAGAACAGAAAAAACGCCGCAGAATTAATTACCGATGAATTCCTGAGATCGGGATCAGTATTATACCACAGTCACGTTTAGGGTAGATTCAAGCCGGGAGACGAAGAGTGTAAATCTGGAAATTAATTAGAGGATATTAATTTGGCCTAGATCACGGATTCCCACCCAAATTGAGATGCATCTTAAAGTCATAAATGTGAACTTGATTTCTGAAAACGAAAATAAAGTTGTAGGTAAATTTCGTAAACGTCCCGACTTGTTCAGCAACAGTCCATTAAGATCAAGATAGCACACGTTTTCATCATCGACTAATGGTAGTAGAGTGTTTGACAGCGTTGGGATTTTGTGGCTAGAAAGTACGATGCTATAATCAATAGATTATGGAAACTAATCATAACTTTGTCGTTGAGCAGCACTTTGTAGGATGAGGCGTATTACTTGAACTGTCATGAAGGCTACTTCGTGACACTTAGGCCATACTGCTTTAGACGTTACGGATACAGAAGTATAGACGATGGAACGCCACATTGCGATCCAGCCATTATCTCGCTGACCTTATATGTCTAGAGAAAAAAATATAACTAATTTGGAGATAGAAAAATATTGATTCAATTTTTGCACATTTGGTCTTTTTCAATTTTTCGGTGGATTATTTATCAGTATATGATTTGCATGTAAAATTATTTTTCTATTAATTTTTGTAGTCTATCGACTTTTATTGCAAGTTATAAAGTTCCAAATGAATGACTTCTGCATGGTCTGATTTAATTCGCTCATTTAACAATGATAGCTGCATTATATTTATTTCCAGAAATTGATATACATATACATGTTATTGTGTATGTGTGTCAATTTCTGGAAATTATTGGGTATTGATATTTAAATATATATACACAATTTGTTCCAGTGAACAACATTGGTTACGTTCAAAAATGTTGTTGCGTGGAAAATTGTAAAACATTTTAATGGATCTATCCTCTTTGAAATCCAATTATTAAAAAGTAATAAAAAAAATTAAATTACAAAACAGAAAAATATTGACATGATTCGGTTGGGGAAAGCGAGGTAGGGAGAAGGCGCTACAAGATATATGCATTTTTCAGACGACTCTTTAAAACGCGAGTTTCTGGTGGCAAGATTTCTGTTTATTTCGAAGTTTTGCAGCTGGATAAAGAGGAAATTTTCCAACGAAGAAAGAAAGGAAGGATGCTTGGGAGAAAGAATACTGAGCAGATATTCAGAGCGAAGCCCTAAACCATGGCAGACGAGTAACTGAATTTGCTTCTGAGATAGGTTGGACCATTTGAATTGTTCAAATATTATAAAGATGTGTAAGTGTATTTATTTATTTAGTTATATAGAAAACTTAGCTGCAATCTTAAAAAAGTAAGTACACAGTAGTGGACTTATTGGTACAGAAGCAATTTGTTAGATACAACTACAATGAATAAATGAGAAAATCAGGTACCTTGATGACTGTAAATGATTGGAAAATGCAAATTAAAGGCACAGTAATAACAAAGTAAGGATGTTTACATAGACAAAAATAGTGAAGATATTTGACGTTAATTTTGTAGAAATTCATTATAATTAAATTTTTCTCAACTAAATGAAACTATGTGAAGTAGTATTATTTCGACTTTATTTAAATTCTTTACCACGACCTAGGTTTCGTTGTAGTATGACAATATCTTCAGGTGGGCATTTTGTAAAGATGTATCTTGTCCTATACGCAATACTTTTACAAATTGGCCACCTGAAGATGTTGTAATATAACGAAACCTAGGTCGCGGTAAAGAATTTAAATAAAGTAAAAATAATACTACATCACGTAGTTTCATTTAGTTAAGAACAATTTAATTATAATAAATTGTTTACTGTCAATCACAAGTCACATAGAAAGAGAGAAGTAGTAGAGAGAAGTAGTCACATAGAAAAGATAAGGATTGGGTATAAAAAGTATTTCGATCTGCAGATTTTGATAGACTGACTTCAGATGACTTTTAAATACAGGCTATGAGGGCGCACTTCGTACATTAGTATCTAGTTGATTCTATAATCTGGTAGTGGTTATTAGGTCCATAATCTAGTAGTATTTATGGTAAAGCTCCATAGAATGCAGTTATAGACTGAAGGAATAAGAGGGTATATTTGTTTTTGAAACGTTATTCAAGGTTAATGGGTTGACAGGTATTGGAATCTAGATCGGAAGTTTGAAAGTGTAACGGAGTTATTGAGGTTATTTAATAAAATAACATAAAAGAAAGACGTTACTAATCTCTGACCATTTAAGTTGTGGTCGGTGTTATTGTATGTCATATTTTTAAGGCCGAAAATGTATCAAAATCTAGATTTGAAAGTTGTTCCATTTTATTAAATAATTGTTCATTTAGATTAAAGTCACTCACGTCTCTATAATCAAGCATAGGTCCGAAGTAGAGTTTGGCAAATGTGTATTTTGATTTGAAACGGAAAAAAAATATGAAATTATTTGAGTGCATTTTGAAGATAGCGACTTTCAGGTACTTTCACTAAATTAAATATTGCTTTGAATTTAGAAATAATATGATGTTACTGTATTCCATTATTTTTTTGTCTGAATTTCTTTTTCTCGCAAAATGCAGCCTGTATGTGCTTTTTGTTATATCATAGTATTGTTGAACTTGTAAAGCACTAAATATAGCAATGTTCAACGTGTTCTAATCAGATTTTTCACGCAAATCTGATTAGAACACGTCGAATATTATTATGGAATATTATTTGGTTTATAAAGTATTAACAATTTATATTAACTATAGAGCCATTCTTGGGAAAAGCTTTCTTTTTGTGCCCGTAATTTTAATATAATTAACAAACTGTTTATGGCGGACACACGCAAACACGCACACAGACATTTCTTCCTTTCGTGTTTTTTATACTCCATTATTGTTTTGGAATTAATTTCCGTTAAAATGGTTATTTTAATTTTTTTAGTATTTGACGCCTTTTTTCACTACTGTTATCGATTGAAAGTAATAATTAATATCGGAATTATCTCCAATTTAATGGTAAATATTAAAAAAAACAATTTAAAGTTATATTTTACGTAATTTACAAACACCATAAAAGAGCGATTGTTTCGCTGCGCCGGCGCACGGCAGACTTTTTGGAGACGCCATAAGTAATCATTTATATGGGTACTGCGACAGCACCTCAGATGGTAAGTGAAGTCAGTGGGGAGAGGGAAACATAATTTTGAAGGAAATACTATTTGTATCTGCGTGACTAAGAGAAAAAATGACAAGAATTACAAACACAAGAATTATTTGAATTCCGAATGATTTGTATTTCGTATAGCGAAGTGATAAAAAGTATCACTTTCGCCGCCCATCGTTAAAGTCGCTTTAATTTCTCCATTAGAGGTCTGTTCGTAATTTCATGATAGACATAATGAATTAAAATTTTCTAATCATAGAATATCTTTCCACCGCTTACCCAATTTTATTTAAACGCCAGTCTAAACTATCGCCTGAAATTCCTTTAAGATAATCATGGGTAGTCCACATTATAAATTATTCAAAATTATTATACGTGTATTAAAACTGTAACTACTAATTACTAATTCCATTCGCGTGTCTCGTCATATTTGATATCTCTGTCAAACACGTTCTTGTTGACGTGTTTGACAGATATAAAAAATGACGAGACACGTAAACGATATAATTATAAAAGGAAATACTATTTGGAATGTTTTTTATTTCGTATAGCGAAGTGATAAAAAGTATCACTTTCGCTGCCCATCGTTAAAGTCGCTTTAATTTCTCCATTAGAGGTCTGTTCGTAGTTTCATGATAGACATAATGACTAACAATTTTGTATTCATATAATATTTTCCCACCGCATCATGGGTAGTCCACATTATAAATTATTCAAAATTATTATATGTGTATTAAAACCTTAACGATTTAGTACTAATTCTATTCATTTGTCTCGTCATATTTGATATCTCTGTCAAACACGTTCTGGTCGACGTGTTTGACAGAGATATCAAATATGACGAGACACGTAAACGATATTACTGAAACGGTCGGTCTGCCCATTATAGTTATGTCGTTTTATTAAATGTCTCTTTTCAATTGGAGTTATCCTATTATAAATTTCAGGTAAAATAAAAAAAAGTTGTTAAATTGTTAATAAACCTATAACATAATACTTTACTACAAAGTCACGTTTGTATTGTTTCAAATATTATTTTAATATTTTCGAGGGTACAAATAGATTGCGCTATAAATAGAAACAAGCATGTAACCGTGGCTGAAGTATAATTCAAAATAATATTGTGTATCTACCTTAGATGGTGATAAAACGTGTTTCTTCGATGAAACCAGAATTGAAAATATTGCATCTACCTATTATCTGACTCTTTTCATTGTTCGATAAATTTGTGGTGGCGTAATTAAAAGGTTAAGTGTACTTCATTTAAAGGTTAAGTGTATAAACAAACGTATACAGTACACTTAATCTTTTTTAATTAGTTTTTATTAATGCAGTTTTGCATAACGGTGCAACATCGACATTGCAAACAATACTTCGTTAAAAACAAAACTAGGCGAAGCAAACTTTCATCCTGTTAACAAGACAAACTCCGACACGACGCATCCGCAACTCGACTCACCACCGAACATCTTCCGTTGCGATGAACGCGGCCCACTATTCAGAAGTGCATAGAACAACACTCGGCAAAGTTCAATAAACACACCTACCTCCACACGCCGCCGCGTCCCACAAATGAACAAACAAATACATAAAGGACTAAAACGAACGTAAAACAAAATAAAACAAAAGAACGACTAAGGTGGCAACGCGCGTTTTAAACGTTGGCAAATGACGAGAGCAAAAACAAACGATACGAAGTATAGTATCGTACGAACACGTAGAGACGTATTTCTTTACGCGGCGGCACGCGATGCGAGCAAAAAAGTTTCCGATACTTTGGTATGTACATACTTTCTTTGGGAATAAAATAAAATTAATATTTCAAAGCCAACACGTGGCTGAGGTTGGAATGGAGTAAAGCGTGCGGGGGAGGCACGAGAGAGAAAGAGCGAGAGGGAGTGCGGTACGGCCGAGGCGAGGGGGAGGGGTTACACTCTACAACTCCTCTTACTACGAACGGGCACTCTCGGTTTCATTCATAACTTTTTAGAAGTTTATCTCGTAATAGTATTACGTGCCTATGTGTATTTATGTATGTATGGTCGGTTGTAGATTTGTATGGCGTGTCTGATGGAATACTGTTATATTTTAGGATTGAATTTGTTTTTTTTTAATTTAATTTAAGTGAAAATAATATTGTGAAATGTTTTAAAAGATTTATAGGATTTTTTGCAGTGTTAGAATTTTAATGGATAATTTGTTAGCTACTTTTTAAATAATCTAAAATATACATACATTTAATATAATATTATTTTTATTCTTATTTAAATGTGTATAAATAGTTCATTTTATTAAAAGTTATGAAAATCTTTGATTATTTTACTGTTTTTTATATAATATGGTAATATCGATATCACCTATTGACATTATGAAATACGCATCTGTATATTGCAATGTGTTGGATTGAATTCCGTGTGTTGTAATGTGTTGGATTGAATTCCGTATGTTGTAATGTGTTGGATTGAATTCCGTACGTTGCAATGTGTTGGATTCAATTCCGTACGTTGCAATGTGTTGGATTAAATTCCGTATGTTGCGACGTGCTGGGTTCAATACCGTGTCTTGCATTGTGTTGGAACAGAGTATGACAATGACAATATGTCATTGTGATACGCTGTTCCATTGTCATTATGATGTGCTGTTGTTATATGCTTTGGGTGGTCTCATAAAGAAAGCTTAAAATTAATATGGCGTTCAGCGAAAGGAATTTATTTTGAATTTAATTTATGTAAATGTACATTAGAATTTTAATTATAATTTAATAGTAATAAAAACAAGCGAGGGCGATCTCAGACATTGATTTCTAGAGACGCTGAAAAATAAATCGTAGAACATTTTCCAGCCTTGACTTGGTGCAATAGGTCTAAATCTTATTCGCCTTATTATTAAATAACTATTAACCGTTTTCATTTTCATAGCTTTTGGATCAAACGTCATTGTTTTAAAAAGGAACTAGTATACCATAAGATACCATTATTGTCTTCATTACTAAAAATAAAAATATTTGTATACAATCATGTCATCTTTAAATATAAATATTTCGTCGTTTAGTTATATCCTCGTTAAGAGGAAAATACTTTAATTATGTAACTGAAACGTTATGTTATACTCTAAGATAATATTGCGAGATACAAACATTGAAGGTTTTAGTTCATCGATAATTTCTTTTTTTCCCAAATTTTAAACTACAGTTTAAATTTTGCTGAGAAAAGTTTGAGAAATGTAGCACTTACACATCCGCCGAGCGCTCTCAGTGCTGACGTTTCTCTCGTCGCTTATTTATGTGCTTTTACATTCAGGGCGTATTTGTATATTGTAATATCGGAACGTACGGCGCGCCTGTGGTGGTGCGGGCGTGACCGTGTGCGACGTTTAACTGGTGTTGGTTCGTCTGATGCTTCTTTTTATATTATATGTGTCGGGCACGTATGTATATGAGAATATATATGCGTATATGTTTATGTGTCTGTGTGTTTGGGACGAGAATGACGTAAGCGTTTTCAGCTGCCTTATGACCGTAGTGCGACTGTTGATGTTTGATCATTGTGTCTGGCGATTTTTTACGCATTTTTAGATTTTTGTTTTATTCAACGATCGAATACGGTTAATAGTTCACATTTTATTTATTATTTAATTTAATATTATCTTTTACATGCACAGTTTGAGAGAAATTTTCAGATATTGTGATGTGAGTGTTATGACACGAAGGCTATTTTGAAAATTTCAGTTGTAATTGGTTAAAAGGAAATATAGTTAAATTATACATATTTCAGTTGGTGTTTAGGTAGGTAGTTTTATCGGTAACATGTGATCCATATGCTTAAACAGAAAAGTAATATGGCTATCACCAAGTATTTCCTTTTCATGGACGTTCTACGTGTTTATTTTGACTTAGATAATTTTCAATTTTGAATTTTGTAAATAAATCCTTTTCCTGTCCTGAAGCAAGGAAAAAGTAAGTTAGTATTTTTACTTTTGTTTTATTGCAACCCCATTTTATTTTGACTTTCCTGGTAGCGAAAGGATATTTGTTAATTAAAACGTTTAAGTCAGTGGATTAAAGTTTTCTTTTGAAGAAATTGATTTGATTAAAAGGTAAAGAAAGAACTTTCTTTGTGTGTCGCCTAAAAAAATTTCCCTATGAAATTTTAATCCTTACAAGCACATTGGGGGTGTTTGAAGCGCACATGTCTTAATTTATTTTACCTTTAATTTTCTAATATTTATAATTTTTTTTGTGTCCTTTAAAAACATTTAAAGAATACAAAAAAATAATAATAAAAAAGGAATAAAAAAAGTTTTGCTGAAATATACAGTATATTTGTTCATTTTTATTTATAAACTAATGTCTCGTAAATTATATGTCTCAAGAGAGTAATAGCACAAATATGACGGTCAGAGTTAATGTATCTTATTTATTCCTAAAATTTCATGGATAATATAGATGACCCAGAATGTAAATAGTGCTCAAGACTCTTAATACAAGTATAAACTATTAAGTGTTGTGGTTAGATTTCAAATTTTTCGTAAAAATAGATTTATTAAATAAAGTTACATAGATACAAAAGTTAAGAATGGAATATACAGACTGTAACAAAGGACGTGTCTATTACTCATATAAGTGATTCTGTATATCGCGATGTGTATATTTGAAGCATGAAAAAAATATCATAAACAATATTACACTTCTTTCGTGGCAAAGGTTGAGAATTTTCATTTGTTTCCTTAACATTTTCTACCTAGTTTGGCGCACAGTATCTGTATGAATAATAGATAATTTATTATCTACCCAGTTTGGCGCACAGTATCCGTATGAATAATAGATACGTTATTTTCTACTCAGTTTGGCGCACAGTATCCGTATTATTACATTTTTTTCGTGGTAACGGTTCAGAATTTTCATTTAGTTCTTTAACATTTTCTATCCAATTGGGCGCACAGTATCCGTATGAATAATAGATAATGTATTTTCTACCCAGTTTGGCGCACAGTATCCATATGAATAATAGATACGTTATTTTCTACCCAGTTTGGCGCACAGTACCCGTATGAATAATAGATAGGTTATTTTTTACTCAGTTTGGCGCACAGTATCCGTATGAATAATAAATACGTTACATATGTATAAAATATTCATCCACATTTTTTTCTTAACGAAACTATATACAATTCTGACGAAGCACCACGTATGTGAGATTTCGCAATTTTCATTTTGGTACTTCAATCGCGAACGTCGCTTGTAGAACCCGTTTGCATTTTGTTTTTCTATTAAATATGATTCAGTCTTATACGTAGGGGGCGTCAAGTGTTTTATTAACACTTTCTACTTGTTCGGTTTAATTTGTATAAATTAGTTATTGATCCGATTTCGTTAATGTAAAGTATTAGCCCCGCATATCAAAGTTATCCCATATGTTTGCATTGTGTTGGAGGATAAATTGTTTTATTGTCTTCGTGCTTATACAATTATTTTACCTTATGAGCATATTGAATATATTTGGCGTTAATTTTGTAAAAATTCATTATTGACAATTAAATGAAACTATGTGATGTAGTATTATTTCTACTTTCTTTAAGTTCTTTACCACGACCTAGGTTTCGTTGTACTACATTTTGGTGGACTAATAGCAAGATCTTTGCTAACAGCCCACCTGAAGGTGTTGTAATACAACAAAACCTAGGTCGTGGTAAAGAACTTAATGAAAGTAGAAATAATACTACATCACATAGTTTCATTTAATTATCTTATGAGCATACTTTATAAATTATTCCACACGTTAACATTATGATCCAAATGAATGAGATCAACCGAACACAAACTTTATATTCGGATCCCGATGTAAATATACGCTATGACCGCGATCACTCGGTCGAACTAGACGGTGACGTCATGATAAGTTTGAAACGTCTCTCGTATTACGAGTGACGAGGCCGTTACCATTATTGTTTATTGCTTATTACGCTATTACTGGCGGCCTTTACCGCGTCAGGTGCTCCTATTTGTTTATGCAGCGACTTTTCAACCCTGATGCAATGTTTAGAGACCAAAAACCCTTAGGGGTTTTTGTGTATAATTTGTGACGTAGTAGGTGTGTTTCCTGCTTTGAAGGGAAGCAAATTTGTTGGTATATGCGGTTAGAAAAATATTCCGATTGTGTTTCAAATACGATCAATTTAATAGAGTGGAACAAGCTAATAATATGGGCCTTGTCTTTTTTTGTTTTGTTTTATAATATTCTTTAAATGCAGGTAGAATATCATCATCATCATCATCATATATATTAATACGCTAAGGTTAAGATGTTACTCTCCCTTTTTAGAAAAAACCTCACAACTAATCCACATAAATTATATATCATTTTATAGATAATTGCTTGCTCTACCTGCATCCACAACTAAAAAATTTATTATTGCTATTGTTTTTGCAAATTAATTAATTATTAAAATTATATACACAAAACAGCAATGCTGCCATCTAATGGCTCAACGTCAATATGATTGACGGTCGGTAAAATTTTTGTTTAATTTCAAATCCACTCACGTGTAAATAAAGTGGCGCTTTAGCTCAATGCTTTTGATACTTGCGCCTCTATATGTCAATTTTAGTAAAATATTTGTTTGATCTGTCATCTGAGCTTCATAATGGAATAAATAATGCGAAGTCTTCGCACGGGTCACGCTAGTATTTTATAATAATATTAAATGTGAATTACAAAATAAGCGTAGAACATAAAGATAATAAGTTCGGTTGGCGCGTTGCTTTTATAACTTTGGCTCGTTTCTGATTCTACTTTTTACAATAAATAAATTGTAATAATTAATATTCGATATGTTCTCGTATCTATAAATAATATAATATGGTATCTTCTCATAACAGAAGGATAAATTAAACATGATACAATATTATAGTTGATTTTCATAAAAATTTCAGCGATATTATAATATTTACTTTAAACGTTTTATCTATTCTTATATTCAAATTAAAATTGTTTTGGGGTGCATATCTTTTTGCGATGTGGTTATGATCCACCAAAATTCAATAAAAATAGTTGGGTTGGAAAATATTCCGATTGTGTTTCAATTAGGATGAATTTAATAGAGTGGAACAGGGTAATAACATGGGTCTTGTCTTTTTTATTTCCATTAAAAATATGTTGTATTGCAATAGAAATTAGATAGTTTGTGTGCACGTATATAGTCACATGTGAGCTGTTGAAGCTTTAAGATTGGAAACTGAATTTCTCTTTTTCTTCGAACTTTTTTGTTTCGTAACAATTGCGGTACGTACATAACGATTTATTTCCGGATGTCAAAAATCCCGCTATATTCAAGATAAAATTTTCTGTCTCAATATTTAAAGTTAAGTCTTACAAGAACTTGGGAAAACGTATTGGATTCAAACCGGAAAAAAAATCAGGTTCGTTGTTTCGCAAATCTGGCTGAAAATAAATTTTAACGAATCGAATATCATTGGTAGGTTCGGCGCAAAGGGTTTGCATCTAGTTTAAATATGAATGCTACGTTATTGTCGTTGCTATGGTTACATTGTGTGTCAAATTTTGGTTGTGTGATTATTTGGCGTGACATTGTTTTCTGTATTTGTGATCAACTTAAAACACTGTTTTTTTCATTTGTTAATTTTTTTTATGTTAAATTGTATGTGTATAAGTGTTCTTTAAACCCCTTTCATTCGTGAATAGGAAAAATTGATTTTGATGGAATTATTGCTTGGTTGGTTTTTCAACAAATCACTCGTTTTCTTAATGATCGTAATGATATCTTACACTGGTGGCCAAGGCTGACAATTATTGGTGGTACAGTTGTTAGTTGTACTGATTTGAGAACACTTGATATTTCACAAACGTTTGGAAATTCTGTCATTAGCCTCTGCCATTATTGTGAGAATTTAGTCTCGTACCTGGTTTTCAATGTGCAAAGTTTTACAAGTTCTGTTTTTTTTCTTGGTACTCTTTTTGTTACTTTATATTTACGTATGTGTTATAGTATAAAATTACAAATATTTTCCTACTTTTCTTAATTTATTTCATTACAGACTTTGTTGTACAAAATTGATATATATGGTGGAGTTATTTCTATGAGAACAGTCTCTTACAGCTAACCTCCCGAGGGTAGTAAGATAAAAATACCAGCCAAGTGCGATATCTTGACCTTGTTAAATAGAAGTTAAAAAAAATAATTTTGGTTGAAATTCCTAATTAAGCGCTTAGAATGCTTGTGAATTTTTCAAATTAACTTTTAAAAAGTTTCGAAGAGTAACTTCGGAGCTTAATATCTCGCAAACGGGATTTAAAAATAATTATATATTTTATGTTATAAAGTTATTTTTACAGTTAATGTGAAGTGAAGATATAACCCCATTTATGAATATGGCTATAAATAATGTTATTTGACTATTTTGATCATCCGTCAGCACAGCAAATGGTATTTTTTGCTTCAAATCAAGTGACAAACATGCATTGTTGTCTTTATTTGTTGTTTTTGTTTTTTATTCATTGACTATTTTCTTATTTTATGTATATTTACATCTTTTAAATTTATACGGCGTATTGACACCGGTCTATAAGTTGTCTAACGATTTTATTGAAAAAAAAAACATGTAAATATTTTATATAAACGCGCCGCATAACCGGTTTTTACCGTATTACAATAAAGCTTTTGATTCAGCTATTTCGGCTACGATCGGTGTAAAAGGTAACTTTTAGAAGTATAAAGAGCGATAAATATTTGGAGAAAAAAACATGACGGAAAACTATTTTATCTTTTTATTGTTTTTTTTTTAATAATCTTCTGTGATATTGCTGTCATTTAACCGATAAAAGTTTTTAACCAATGCAAATTGTGTCATGTATGTGTAGGTTCTGTGGACGACCTGCGGTCGATACTGAATGAATTTGTTTCCACAACGGTTTAGTTTAGTTATGTTGCCAACAACCACAACGGTTTAGTTTAGTTATTTTGAAATTGAGTTATTAAAATATTTGCAAATATTGATGTAGTAGGATTATCGAAACGGAACAGGATAGTATTATGGAAGTCTAAGTATTATGAGGAGCAAGATTTTTTAGGCGATCCTTGAAGACATTTATAGACAGCGAGTTCTTGGTGTCAGGATCCTGTCGATTGCGAAGTTTTGTAGCTTATATAGAGAAAGATTATTTCATCGTAATCGAAAGTAGTCGTATTTTCAAATGAAGAAGAAATGAGCTAGTTTTCAGAGCATGGCCTTAGATTGGATGTTCTAATTTTAAATATAATTATCAGAAAATTTCAGTAATAATTTCAGAGTTAGTTGGGAAATAAGAGCTTTTGTCAGAGATAGGCTTTTTAAAAGCTAGAAAATTTGGAAGACGCTTAATAGAGAGTATTCTGCTGAAGATAGGACGACCATCTTTACGTACTTGAGGTTATCAGCTAAGATTTTGATCGACCAGTAGTTTTACAGTTAGCGTTAATAAGATTGTAGACAAATAATGTTTTACAGTTGGCGTTAATAAGATTGTAGACAATAGTTAATAAGATTGGAGACAAATCTTCTTAACGCCAAGTGTTCAACAGTTGGTGTTAATAAGAATGGGGACAAATATTGTTACATATTGTCAGAGATATGTATCTTTCTTTATTGGACTATATCTCTATAGTTTTATAGTAGTTTCGGAATGAAAGCAGGGGAAGAAAGATGCTTTCAAAGGAAATTAATGGAAAGATGCTTTAAAAGGAAAGTAGGAATCACGTTGGAGTTTGTTCGTTTGTATATATGTGCATGTATAAAAGTGCTTTCAAAGATTTATAAAATATGATGAGAAGATGCGATCGACTATGAATTTTGTTCCCAATGGAATTAATTAAAACATGGAAAATCTCTCCCCTCTTTTGTTATACAGTTTAAACAAATGTTCTGCAAAAATGAAAAAAAGTGATCGGATTGGAACCTGACGAATTGTAAGCTATTCGTATTAGTCCATAGTTGGTACCTATTGTTTCTAGTTAGAATTGGAGATATATTTCTGGAGGTAAAGGCAAAAAACTAAATTTATTGCTGGCCAATTATTGCCGAAACACTATTATTTTATAGATTCCTGTTATTTTATAGTATTTTGTAACAGTTTTTGATCAGAGAGCAAACTTATTTTAAATTTAGATTTAAAACGCTACTAAATGCCATTTAATGGTTTTGTTCTATGCTGGAGCAAAAGTTTTATTGCAATACGATAAAAACTGGTTACGTGGCATGTTGGTACTAAATATTTATACATTTTTTTCAATAAAATCGTTAGACAACTTATAGCCCGATATCAAAACATCATATAAATTTACTAGATATAAATGATCATAAAATAAGAAAAAAGTTAATGAATAAAAAACAAAAACAACAAATAAAGACAAACTCGAAAACAATGAGAGAAAACGTACACAAATTAAAATTACAAATAGGCCAGGAAATATCAACACTCTATAATTCTGATTCTAAACTCCTGAACAGTAAAAAAATATATAATTACACATAAATAACGAATATCCATTATTTTCAAATAAGTTTCATAGTGAAGGCTACGCAGAGCAGACGGTATGAAAAATGATTGAGTTGTGGTAATCAAATACTAGAAATGATTGTGTGATATTTGTTTTGACATTTTAGCTATTCCGAGTCTTAGGTACTTTACGTCAGTGTCAAAACGATATAAAGCCTTTGTGTCAAATCGAAAAAATAAGTTTGAAATGAAGACCTCACGAGTGAATAAATACCAGCGAGTAACATGTGATGAGCCGTGTGTGTCCGTTCAACCGACAAAATTAAGGTATTCTGAATAAAATTATTACTTGCGATGAAAGTTGGATTCTATACGAAAACTCTCAATGTTCCTTGCAGTGGTAGTGATGCTCCATACACCCAAACCCAATATTATTAGAAACGAGCTCAGTTAGAAGACGCTCAGCTCTGCTGATATTGTCGTGGTATAATTCATATCAACTTCGCCTGACTTGTCAATACTATCAAAGTACATCTGATGATTACTAACAATTGATGAGTGGCTTAAAATTAAATAACCTAGATTAGTCGATATTTTTACTTTCCCGTTATTGACGATAACGCGTTATCACACGAGACTTAACATAACTTTTTAAAGTAAAGGAGTTAAAGCTGAAAACTTTCTGACTTGCTGTTACAGTCAAACTTTGCATCAACAAACTTCCAATTTGTTCCAATTCTGATAATCGTTTATAAGGTAATCAAATGAATTCTTAGGAGGAAATGGAAACTACATTTAAAGAAACTATGGATATCACCTTCATTATATCTTCACAGCAGCGAAGTATTTTAATTGCTATTAAAGTGACTAAGGGACATTTGCTATATTATTGTATTGACCAAAATAAGGGTCTTCAGAAATTTAATTAAAAAAATAACTTATTATTAAAAAGGTTTTTCCGTTAATGTTCCATACATCAAGGTAAAAAAAAATTCGAACTCTTCTCAGATATGAAGCTTCCAAAAGTTAACCTCTATAAACATTTCCACGTGTTTTTTTATGGATATTGAGTAAAATTAGTTTAAAAATATATAACATCTATCTAATAAATATTAATCATCTATCTATATATCAAATTCTAACAGAAAAATAAACATATAAATTAACAGAGTCAAGAGATTAACAGGCTCCTTCGTCGCACAGAATCTTAAAAATATGCGTCATAGGTAAAATATATCTCTTGGAGTCTGAGTTAATTGAAATTGATTTTTTTAATGAAAAAAAGAGGTAACACAAAAGAAAAATAGTATAGTATAGTACATATGAATTAATACTTCGAAACTTTAATATTTTTCCGTAATTCCACTAATTATTTAAGAGGTAATCAATTTATTCCTTGGAGGTGGTGGAAAATACCTTTAAAGAATTCGTGTATTTCATTTTCAGTATATTTTCTGATTAGTGATGTACATCGATTGTTGTGTTTATAAAATGGCTAAAGAGCATTTATGATATAAATGGATTGACCGAAATAAAAACTTAAGTGACTCTTGTAAACTGTCAGTCCTCCATATAGCATTCAGTCAGTGCAACCATTCTTAAAATACAGTACAAATAGTATGTGACCCTTGTAAACAGTTAGTCCAGCAACCATTCTTAAAATATAGCACCAATAGTACAGTTTTAACAAAAAAAGCGGAATTTACATAGTGCTACTAGCTAATTTAAATAAAAATTGTAACATTTTCTACAGACAGCTAATTTAGTTTTGTTATGTATATAAGTTATAGAGTTAAATTAAACTGAAGCATTTATCAGCATGGCATAACAGTAACAAAATAGAAAAGCGACAGATGCCCCAAATATAAAAAAGATTAAGTTAGTATAGTAATGTAGATGGAAGGAGAATAATTAAGTGTTTAGCTCTTTTTTCACAAATACATTATTGTCTTACCTTGGTACACTGCCCGACAATGAGGCATAAGAAGTTAAACAGATCAGGGATTCCAGAAATGCCAATAATTCCGAACAATGCGCGTTTTACTGAAATAATGTTTTGAATGAAATTTTATGGCAGCATTTGGTAGCGTATAACGGTATCAAATGCTGCTACCAATACGCTACCGCTATATGAAGTACTTTAAAGACGATAAAGCCTACAGAGAATTTCATATTTTTTATTGTTATTTTGTCCCCTGGCTCCAACCTCTTAACTTCTAATACTTGAACAATAAGTTTTTTCATGGTCTTCAAAGCATATGTCAAAGTGAAATGAAAATAAAGCTGACATGCAAGAAGAAAAGAATTAAATTCTATGATGATACTTTTTATATATCGTATGACAACACGTATATGACAATAATAAAAAAAATACCAAACTCTTTCTTTTGAATCTATTAACAAGTTACATATTCAGAAAAAATAAAGACGGTCTAAAAGGTGATTGGCTTTTTTAATTCTATAACTTTTTCTTTATTATTATTACGCATGTTAGCATCTTTTTTCAATATGTAAATCAATGTAAAGGATAGTAGCTAAAAAAATTGGGGCGTGGCTGTGTCATGGACATGACCGTGTGTTGTATGTGAATACGTCTATGTAACGGGTTATATTTTTTAAATAAAATATTTTTGATAATATTTTTTTATTATAACACCTTATTATATTCACTGTTACTACTTTAAACTAATGGTTTATATACAATCGATAGATTTTGACGACAGCTGACGATTAAAATTTAAACGAACATCGTAGCTTTTCCGAATTAAAAGTTATACGAATTGCAAATCTCGATACGCAGCAAAATAACCTCAAAATGGCGGCGCTTCGCCCTCCACCGCGCGCGATGCGTCACTGTTCTCGCTTGTCGTATTGAATTCTTTGATCCTTTAGCTATCCAGTGGTATAATTTTTGATGTAGAGGATAGATTCGAAACTGCAACGCCAAATTGTATTGTTATCATTAGGTTTTTTGGATTGCCCCCGTATGGTAGTAAATTTAAAGACGTATTCACGTCAAAATTATTAAACAAATTTCTGTCAAAATTAAACATATATAATCAAATCTGTATCCTTTTTGCTCCGATTTAATCGATATGCTTTTGTATTGTAGAAAAAATACATACGTGTAATGAGGCGCGCTGGAGAAGAATGTGGGGCAATGATCGGTAATTAGGAGACTGTTCTACCACAGTTATTTGACTGCAAATGACTCATGCTACACACCTCATAAGGTATTCTGCTAGTACTCCTAGTGTTTTATTATGGAATGATGCTTGTATTGAAAAAAAAATGTATGTTCGAACCACTTATCTTTACAAGAACATATATTGACACTACAACAATTTCTGACGGTTAAATATTTCTTCTTCTTAGTCGTTTCACTCTTGCCAGGATTGTCCTGATCATCGTGTCAAGTGCGTTTCACTCATCTAGTGACGTGTTATACAATATGTCGCCATTCCTCTTTGGCAGCTGCTCTCCGGATGCATTCTTGTAGGATGACTTTCATTTCACCGGTGCTGTCTTACGTGGTTTGATGCCTTCCACTTTGCCCTGTACCATCAAGCATTCAATACTATCTTCGCTACGTTGCGACACGGTCCAAAGAATTCCATGATGTGAATTTGTACGATATTGGACAAACAGTTTCTGATACCGAATTCTGGAAGTTTGGAGGCATTTTACGGAATATTTTCAAGTGTCCATTTCAAACAAAAAATATTTTTAGTTATAGACACATCTTTTTTTATTTACACAATTATTTTCAAATAATCTTTTATAACATTGATTTGGAGCGATATATAGTAGATAATGATAATTTGATTATAAATTATTTACATATATAACTTTGGTTGCCACAACATTATTAAATTTCGCATGCGTGTGCATGTGTTTTCGAAATGTCTAATGAGTTAGTTTGAACTCGAAGAGTATATGAAGTCCATCACTAATTCATCGGTTCAACCGTTTCAGAAAATAAAAAAGTGAGAAAAGTGAATCTATTTTTGGAAGTGGAAGTAGTGACTTGTGAAGGCGTTCTCATTTGTTTAAATGTTCTTTACCCATGTCAGAACGACACAAACCTTCGTGGCCAATAAAGGGTTGATTTTTGAAAGTTATGAGACTGTTTCGGAAATGTTTCTTTGTATATTGAAAATTAGTTAGTGGTTTTAAATTTACAACTTAAGCAAGCGGTAAACAAGCCAATAATTTTTGACCTTTTTAAATGCATACAACTTTTTCTTACCTTTTTAGTGTTATTTCTTTCTATTCCTATAGGTGAAATAAAGAAAACAAGCGCTAGTCTAAATCATCATATACTAATTTCAATTAATTGAATTTCCAATTATGTGCTTCTAATAATCTATGAGAGTAGGGCCACATGTGATATAGTCTCACACTCCATCATGTATTGCCCAGTCTGATACACTCCATCATGTAAGGTCCGGTTTTTCGGGGTTTTCTTGCTATTGATTTATTATAAAAAGTGGTGGGACAACGATTTTTACTGCTTTTTAAAATGTTATTCTAGAATGTTCTCAGTCTACAAATAATATTATGTTTTCAGTTTTCCTGTTAGAGTAGTATTTATTTTGATTTTCCACACGGTGTGTCAGAAAAACATAATTGTTGACATATTTCACTTTCCCAAAGTTGCACTTAAAACGGAAAATTAAGGTTTTCTATTTTATGTTTTTGTTATACTTTTTTTGTCTTCCATGTTTAATAGTTCCAGAGAAAATAGGCTGTGACAGGTAGCCGGATCAACATTAATCGACCCCATAAGTGGTCCATTTTTCCAGACTTAAGGAAACAAAGTGATATCAGGATAATCCAATGGTTTCCACCTTCGATTCGGTATTTTCTGCTTATCTTCTATAAAAAATACCTCTTTTTCTCTAAATATTTAATTTGTTATCCTTCATATTCATTCTTAAGTTATTTCAATTTCTTTCTTCCATTGTTCACGCTGCTTGCGGTTCATTTGCGTTAATAATGAAAAATCCACAAAAGTTTTTTTAAAATTTGTTTGAAATTGCCATCGTTTTACAAGCCTCGAACTTAATTCCTAATCTACGTTTAAAAGTAACACTTTGTAGTTTCTTCACATTTACCATGTTTTATTTTGTCTCTGTAATCGTTGATATATTTTGCAAGGTGAATAGTTTTATTTAGTTGATGAAATTTTGAAACACTATTATGACGTTTATTCGTTAATTTCCCAAGCGAGTTTCACAATTCACAGGTTCGAAGGGTCAGAACGACTTCGCAACCGGCAACGATAAAACTTAACACTCCGATTATTTTCTCGATCCTTCTCACTCGAATCGAGGTGTCCTCCCTCCACTCGGAGTCGATATAAAAAGCAGTCTTCCACGTGTGCCGGGCCTAATTCCTGCGGCTCGTGTCCCGCCCACCGGACGCCGCCCACGCCCGCGCCCGCCCGCCCTAATCAACGCTGCACACATACGTCGATAGCCTCTATAGATCTAATAGTATAGGCGTAGGTATGCATGCATATGTATCCTATAAGTAGGTTCTTTGTTCATTTTTACGATTAAAAAAAAATCGCCCGTCAAACGGGTTGAATTAATTGGTTCAATTGATTTAATCGGTGTACATACTTTGCTAACAAATATCGCGAGGCATAATTCATAAAATTAAATCATTATTCCGTGTCGTGGGCGTCTCGTATTCGCTCTAATTTACACCAAACGTGTTCTATATCTTACTGCAACGATTACTAGGGTTGGGAAGCAAAGTTGAGTAGAATATTGGCATATAGGCCATATTTTTGATATAGCACAATACCCAAAACTTGCTCTTTTGCGTAAACATTGGCACGTCATTGCAAGATAAAAAACAGATTATTATCATGGTAAAATGTATTTCTATGTCACGTGATTGTGAATTTATTAACATTCATGGAGGAAAATAACTGGATTTTCCTTGTGATGTTTGTATGGATGAAAGTTGTTTTGGTGGCATTGTGATTTTGGAAATTTAATTTATTGTTAACTATTTATACATCTCAATCAGCTTCTAAAGACCGTTTAAAGATTAGCAAAGTTTTCTAAACAAATTGCGGTTTTTATATGTGTTTGTATTAAGTATAATTCGAAATATTGAATATATTTGGCGTTAATTTGTAGAAATTTATTATTCACAATTAAATGAAACTACGTTATGTGATGGACGATATGGTGGAATGGTTGCCAAACACTTCATTTTCCATTGAAGCTTGTATCATTTCCACCAAATTAATCCAACAGACAACTACAGGTAATGTTGTACAAGTGTGGTGCTAGTAAGGTTACAGAGAATTGAAAAAAAAATCTAGACCTACACCAGGTTTTGAGCCCTGCTCTGGTAACCAAAACCACGACCTAATTATATAAATTATAATCAAAAATGTTCTATTATTCATACAGATGATGATGTCCATCGATGTGAACCGAGTATATTTCAAACGTATTTCTGTAAAAAAATTATTTTTTTTTGTTGGAGTCAGAATTTTGACACTCCATTATTCTTTGCTAATAGTTCACCTGAAGATGTTGTAATACAATGAAACCTAGGTCGTAGTAAAGAACTTAAAGAAAGTAGAAATAACACTACATCACGTAGTTTCATTTAAATGTGAACAACTTGATATTTAAATATATAATATAGAAGCCTTTATCGTTTTACTGTAATTAATAATAAACTATTAATATGTTCATGTTCATGGTTATAACACGCTACACGTCAAGATGTAGTTGCGCGATTTTATTTTCATCTGTGTTACTATTAACATATATAAAATGCAATTTTGTAGAAATACAGAAATTTTAGTGTACATTTTTACAGTTAGTGAACTTTTTTTTCAAATCGTCAGACTGACGAAAAATACCTTATGTATGTACGTAAGTAAGTCGCATCACATAGCATTCATTATGTATGTGACGTGGAATTACATTATACTGCTTTCTTCATTAATTTACAATTTTTTATACGCATCTTTCGAAAATCTTATGGCATTTTTTTATTTAATTCTTAAGACTTTCTAATTACAGGTTTAAATCATCTCACAGTTAACAAAAATTGTTAAACAAGCATACAATATTTAAGTTTGTCTCTATTCCATATACTTTTTTTATATTCTTATTTCTTACTATTTTTTTAAAATAAGTTTTCTACCTATCCCCTATATGTGTTATTAAAATTCGATTAATTTTAATAGCATATCGAAAAAATTCACAAACTAAATAAATCGTTAAGGTATTACTATTCAACAATTGAAATTGCCTTCTTTCAAAGGATTATCTGTTATTTATAGTCGTTTTGAAAACGCTCTTCAAATTTAATTTAATTTTTTAATTTTATATCGACAATTTGTATATTTTTCTAAGTTTAACGTTTTTATATTGGATTCGAAATGAATAAATACATATTTCCAAGTTGCTCACAGTTGAATTAAAAACTAAAGACTAAACGTAACCATAATAGATTAGGTACAACACAAATGAAATGAATATATAAATCGGTTTAGAGAAAATACCAACAAATTTAATAAATGACAGTTAATTTCGTTAATTAACTATAATGTTTCGGTTTACGTTTTTAACTGTATTTTTACATAGAGTCTTAATACAATCTAGCTTTCAAAAAATACGAGGCGATGCATTATTTTCGAAGAAAACACTGATTGTAACCAAATAGTTGTGAGAAAATCAACATGGTATAGAATAAATATAATGGAAAATGTCGTATATAATTTTTCATGACATGATGTTGTCCTCGTCTTAAAGTTCAGGATCAGGAGTTCGTCATGCAGTCCAAGACGAAACTGTTAAATGTTTTATTTGTATCTGCTTTATTTGCATTCCCATACAATTTTGGTAAAAATTCGTTTATAGTATAATGAATGATGAATGAGTTTCATATATCATTCATAGATTCTTCAATTTCATTTAATTTATTTAGCTTTAAATGATTCGTTTTGCTTTTGTGACATTTAATTTCTTGTTTAAGATTACTACGAATTGTTATTAAAATTGTCTTTACCGCAATTGTGTAATAATTTATTTTAGGACCTCTTTTAAAGATGCAATAAACACTTCTGTGATTTAGGGACCGTACTATACACGGATATATTTAATGACATATTAAGCTAGCTTTGTTGAGCTTACCACAGACTTCGGGTCTTTAGTTTTTATTGTACTCATACTGAAAGTTACACTAGACTGCAAGGAAATGAGTGAAGAAACCTATCTTTCCGTCACTTGTCGTTTTAACATCTTCGAATGAATTCGAGGTTTCCTTTAGGTCCTTCATCGCATTTCGCGTCCAAATCTCATCTTCTTCGCCCGCCCACCCTTTCCGCCGAATCAATATTCGCCCCGATGCCAATAATTAATACCGGCGCCTACATCGGCATAATTTATACGCGAGCGATATTAAACGGGCGCGCGCCTCCGTCGGACCGAGCGCGCTAATTGTGATTCCGCTTCCGTCGGGCAACATCTGCCGCGGGCAGGGCGGGCGCGGGCGGACGCTTTTTTCGCCCACCCCGGACCCGCGTCGCCCGCCGGGCTAATGAAGGCGCCGGCCGGCGGTCACTCTTTGTCTCGCGCGCCGGAATTATTAAAGAGGGCGACGGCGGCCGGCGGCGGGCGGCCGGCGGTGGGCGGGCGGCCGGTGGGCGGGCGGCGTTAAAGTTTCAGGCGGCTCGCGGCGGGCGGCCGCCCGTGTATGGAAACAAGATTAGGTTCTTGCCTCCCGGTAAGCGCGCGACCGCTCTCTTGCGCGCTCTACGTGTTACGTATGGCGGCGTCTATATAAGCGGCTGCTTAACTATGTCTGTGTTTATATATTTGGAGCGTTATGTAAGTAGCTACGTGTGGGTCGGGAGCAGATAAGCTCGGGCGGAGGCGAATATCGGAAGCGGGATTGGAAGCGCGGAGTTTGTGTTTAAAGGGGCTGTGTTTGCATGTCGCGGGGGAGGGTGGGTGGCGCTGAGTGCTCCTTCGTATTATTTCTTTATTTAGCCGCGCGCGGCTGGAGGTGTAGCGAGAGGCACACGGCACGAGTTGGATAACGTGATTTTTGAAATGTCAATGGGCCAAAATTTACGTAACAAAATATACATTGTATATTGGAGATGGATCAGACGGTGATTGTTTTTATTTGTTTAAATTATACAATTCTTAGGGCGACACTGGTTTTGCCGGTGATATTATTCAGCGTACCAGCTTATAGAACAGATGTATTTTTAAAAAGAATTGTATTTGAAATGAGATGGGATCGAGCGATGCAGATGCTTGTCACTGGTAATCTGACATTATAGAAGGTGAAAATTTCTTATTTACTTTTATTTCATGCTACTTTATATATTTGTAATTTTGCTTTGTATTCTCCTGGATGACATAAGAGGCAAGTTTTGGAATGTTACTTAAAAATTTGCTCATTATCAAGATTTTGAATAATATCTTACTCTGGTGTAAAATATATGAAATATTGTCTTTACTTTCTCCTGTTTTTTAAATTAGATATTGAGATTTCACAAAATAGGGATTTAAATTCTTATCTTATTCAACATAGGTCACCCTATGTTTTGCGATTCTATTCCCCACGCCATTGTAGTTAGCATGCGCTTGTTTATTTAGCAAAATTCAAGAAGGCCTTGAACTATTTTCAGCATATAATTTTGGCTAGATGCTGCCTTGCGTAGCAAAGTTTGGAGTTTCAAAGAGACTTTTACTAGTTTTGATCTTTTGAGAAGGCAGAAAATAACTCAAAAAAAAAAAAAAAAAAAATATATATATATATATATATATATATATATATCGACCTATTAAACTCTTCATTGAAAAGTCTATTGGCGAAATTATGTCAAAAGCGATTGATTAGCAGATATTAAAATGAGCGTAGTATTTAAAGTTAGGAGAAATTCTAAATATTGGCTTCCCAATTCCACCTTGATTCTCTAATTCCAAAGAACTTAAAATTCTGCCATTTTAGACTTTGATCGAAAAAATTAGACCCGAAAAGTGAATGGATTACAATAGATCTATTCAATCAAATTCCTATAGTAATTTATTTATTTATCTACTTTAATGTATCTAATTGATACGTATGACGGGCTTATTTCTACGAGAGCAATCTTTTACAGTCAACCATAACACTAGTCCAGCCTCGTTCGACGAACGGCCAGGGATCTAATCCGGGTCCCCGCGGCGCGCCACATCGTCAAAGGCCGTGTGCCTTGTGATAAACCCAACACACCATGGCGACGACATGGGTAATTTAGTGAGGAATTTCTTAAAGAGACCACAATATTATTGAATAGTGCTCAAAAAATTGTTAAGCCAGCGGTGAATTGGGGTTTTGAGCTTTTGAGGGATTTGGAGCAAAACTTTAAATATTTTAGAATATAAAATATTCAGTGTGAACAAACAAAAATCGGCAAATGTAAATTGATTTCTTGAAAAGACGACGATATTATTGAATAGTGCTCAAAATAGTTAAACCAGCGGTGAAGTAAGGTTTTAAGCTTTTAAGTGATAATTTGAGCAGAGCTTTAAATATTTTAGAGTATTGAATATTCAGTGTGAACAAACAAAAAGGCGGCAAATGTAAGCGGGTTTCTTAAAAAGACGACGATATTATTGAATAGTGCTTAAAAATAGTTAAGCCAGGGGTGAAGTAGAGTTTTGAGCTTTCAAGTGATACTTTGGAGCAAAGCTTTAAACATTTCAGAATATTGAATATTCAAATATTCAGTATAAACAAACAAAAAGTCGGCTAATGTAAATTGAAGTTTTATTTGCTCGAAATTAAAGTTATTAAGTTCTTAAAAAACCTTCTTAATTGCTAATTATATTTATTTATTTATTACAAACACCTAAAGCCTTGAACATGTTTATACCCTAAAAGTAAAATTGAATTTAAAGGATAAACAAACACGCAAATAAAATGTATAAACAAACATCAATTCAAATGAAACATAAAAGTAATTAATTTATCAACCGTGAACTACCAAGCAAGTCCATAATAACAATCCTAAAGCGGCCAATAGAGCACCAAAAAATATCACGATTGGATAATACGTGAGCATTGCAGGATGTCCGTGCGCGATTTAGGCAGGCGAAATAAACTATGACTTCGTCCTCTCACAGAAAAATCAGAGGCATATTGTGCTCTCAAACCCAAGATGTAGGCGATATCATCAAAATTTATTTCATAATTTTAAAAAAATGTATGAATAATAGTAATCGTACATTTTTTCATACAAAAATCTATTCAATTTTTTCAATATTTTCTCCAACGCGAGTATAAAAAGTATTTCACGTAGAGTTAAACAACTACATTTGTTTCAAGGGTATTATGGACTAGAGAGTTGACCAAACTCTTTAATGTCCTGGAAATTGTGGAAATATCACTTGATAAACACGCCTTCTGACAATGATTGTAAAATGTGAGATGATTGTCCATAATCACACTGATATCCCACAAGAACGATACACTTTCAAGCGCAGTGCCGTTTACCTTATAACTGTGCACGAAATGTGTCCCTTTCGTGGGCCGGAAGCTAGAATATGACCAAAACCGGAATATACCATCATTGCACATTTCTTCATATCTATTGAAAATTGAGTTGGTATCGCTTTGAAACTGTAAACAATCAGATTGGTTTTACCAGAAAAATAGAAGCCAACGAACGTTGCTCTCAACTGAGAACAAGTCATTGATTATAATGAAAAACAAAAAAGGAACTACATTTCTAATTAGGCTTATTACAGATTGAACAATATAAGCCTGTGATTTGAAGTTTCCAGACCGGATATACAGTTTTTGAATCCTAAAGTTATTGACGAAAAATGGGAGGTCCTCCAATAATTTTAGGAGAAGAATATCATTGTCGACTCAATCGAATGACATCTTCAAATCGAAATAGGCTATATCTATTTGACGTGATAGTCTAACTCTTTCTTCAGTCACATAATCTACAAAATTGGTGAGATTGGGGAGAATGCTTAAAATGGAAACCATATGGATAGTCTCTCAGTTGGGATTGAACTTGGGGATAGATACGGCTGTGTAAAATGGGTTACGATATTGGGATATTGTTCGAAAGCCAATTCAGTTTATTTATTCCTGAAAATACTCCCTCATTTAAAACAATAGTTAACGATTGGTTAAGCTGTAAAACTACCAAATGAATTGGTTACATACACAACACTACCTTTAAATACTTTTAATAGTTTTTTGGGGAATTTATTCTTACCCTCACATTTTATCTTTTTTCTATTTTCCTAATCTAAGCGCGTCGATGTCTATAATATTATTATAAATGTTGTTGCATTTTTATACAAACTTTAATGGTTTATTTATAAAGTTCACACAATTTTCGATAATCTTGATTTTGTTAAAAAAGGAGGCTTTGTATTGGTTAGATTGGTGCTGGAATTGGTTTATGTGGCAATAAACACTTTGCTTAAAGAAGGATTTAAAAGTAAAAACATATATTTTCAGGAGATTAATAGAAATTTTAGAGGAGCTATTACATTTTTAAAACAACTTTATCTCAGAGTAACTAACAATGAAAATTTGTAGAGAAATACAGAAACATATTTCTTGTGTTCAGTTTATTTTCTATACGTTTTTGTTAATTATTTTCTTTTTTGTAGTCAAGCAAAGTTTTACTTGTATGCACTGTAGATGGCAGATACAACTTTAAGATTAACATTATGTGGTCGAAACCATTTTAATCCCAATGTGCATTGATTTTGTCGGTTTGTTAATTGAGTGCGTCAAATTATTTTAATCGTTTTCTTAATGAAAGTGATTAAAATATTCATAATAATTATGTAAATTGCAAATATGCAATCAATTTTAAGTACCAGCATTTATCAGCATTTATGACGGTGTCTTCGTATAATTTTTGCAGCTGTTGTGACTGGAAAGAAAAACATGACATTTTCTATTTCAAAAACGGTAACGGAACTGTTTATGATAAAATATAACACTTGATCAATTTAATGCTATTACAATGCATAACGACAACGAATTGGGTATTTGACTAATTTTTTTTTATATCATTAACCATAATGTCAAGGTATAAGCTGATGAAGAGTAAAAAAATTGTTTAATCATTTGAAAAATTGATCGAGTTTTAAAAGTTTAAATTTAACTTTTAGATAAGGACGGCAATACTGTGTTGTGAGGTCATTTTTAATATTGCACATGATATTCTACAAGAGGAAAAGAGACAGGGATATATCCAACTCTACCCGTATCTTCAAATTTAGAAGACTATGACTGGCTTATTTTTCAATAAATTTTTGAATTTTTTTCAAGACTGGTTTTTGATTAACTTATATTTCACAATATTGTATGAAAAATATCAAAATTTAGAATGAGTCAACTACCGTATTATAAGGAATTTACTTTCTCCCATCACTAACAAATTACACAAACACAGGGAGACATAATGTATGAAGATCAAGAGTCTTTCCAAGAAAACAGGACACGAAAATTTTCCTTTGAACATTGAAAAAGTGAATTCTGTTAGTGAAATTTCTCATGAGCTGCAAAGATTAGAACCCAAAGATTAGAAGAAAATTAGTATGAAATAGAAAGCAGTAGTAACTATGATCGTTTTTGATTCCGATTTTTGATACTACTGGGTATTAAAAAATTTAGTGAACATTAAATATAACAATATATGGTAAATTGGAGGACACGAAGGAGTGAATTTCTGAAGTATTTAGACTGCCGAACAATAAATATAACTGGATTGGACCGAATGTTTTGACGTATGCTGAAAATACTGAAATAACACAGATATTCTCAGATTTTATGAATAAGAATTAGATCAAAAGTAACTAAAAATGTATTAATATTTTTTAAACTTATTTCAGTATTAAAATTATTCAACTGACTTTTTGGTCATGGATGTTCGGATCGCATTTTTCTGCGTATTGGATCTGACAATATCAGTCGACATATACAGATTGTTATAAAGAATGTGTCTATCATATAAGTAATTCTGTGCGTGAAACTGTGCAGAAAATGTTAAGAAACTACATAAAAATTCCCAACTATTTAAAAAAAAATCACAACCAAAGTTGGATTTCAATAAAAAAATTAAATTTGTTTACAGACAAATGCTTCAAATATACTCAGTTTGATATATGTATATATATATATATATATATATATACATATATATATATATATAAATATATATATATATATATATATATATATATATATATATATATATAATCAGCTGTGTATACAGCTCTAGTAAAACATGTCTGTTATTCGTAAAGATGATGTTAAATAACTATATGAAAATACTTAGTTTTTGAAAAAATCAGTGTGAAAATGTTGAATATATTTGGCGTTAATTTTGTAGAAATGCATTATTCACAATTAAATGAAACTACGTGATGTAGTATTATTTCTACTTTCTTCAAGTTCTTTACCACGGCCTAGGTTTCGTTGTATAACGTTGTATGACGAACATCTTCAGGTGGGCAATCAGTAAATAATAATAGAGTGTAAAAATTGTGAATCCAACAAAAAAATTTAATTTTTTACAGAAATACGTTTGAAATATACTCGGTTCATATGGACAGAATCACCTGTATGAATAATAGACAAGTTTTTTATTACAACCTGTATAATTAGGTCGTGGTTTTGGTTACGAGAGCAGAGCTCAAAAGTTGGTGTAGGTCAAGATTTTTTTTCAATTCACTGTACTAGCACCACGTTTGTACAACATTATCTGTATGTAGTTGGTTGCGGGATGAATTTGATGGAAATTATATGTCCCTCAATGCAAAAGGAAGTGTCGGCAACCATTCCACCATATCGTAAGTAGTCTAATATTTGGAAGCTACAGTTAAAAAAAACAATTATGAAGCGATTTAACCCTTAACAGTCATCCCTTATCTTGCTAAAGCGGAAATAATGATGAAAACTTAATAAACAATACTTTAGTTATCTTCTACTAAGATGAAGTAAACAGCGAAAATTGGACGTCGTCTTTGCAATACGATATGAATTCGTGATGTACATAATTTTTATTTTAAATATGGCAGGAAACTAAAATCTCTTTAAAACTAAAACCGCGTTCCACAAAATGTGTTCCGCATTCCATTAAAGTTGTAACGAAAAGTATAGAGGGAATGAATTGGATTGAAGATTTTATTGTCTGTGACGCTAAAAATTTGAAAATGGAATGTGAAAGCGTTGAAAGTTTGCAAAAAGTTGTCTGTGATGCTAAAAATTTGAAAATGGAATGTGAAAGCGTTGAAAGTTTGCAAAAAGTTGTCTGTGATGCTAAAAATTTGAAAATGGAATGTGAAAGCGTTGAAAGTTTGCAAAAAGTTGTTTGTGACGCTAAAAATTTGAAAATGGAATGTGAAAGCGTTGAAAGTTTGCAAAAAGTTGTCTGTGATGCTAAAAATTTGAAAATGGAATGTGTAAGCGTATGTAAAAAGCTTCTTTAAACAAATATTGCTTTTTCTTCATTTCCTTACGTATGGTTAAATTAGTTTTGGTAGTAAAGTCTTGACGAAATTCGAATTGAATTAAAATTCTAAAACCAATTTAAATTTGGTTAGCTGATTACTGCGCCCAACTACCGGCTCCGTCGGTCCCTTTCTAGTTAAAAGTTCACATAAACAGCATGTTTAATATGTAAATAGTTAAAATAACGGTTCCTCGAGAGGACGGAGGCGCGGCCGCGGGTCACTCGCGGGGCTCTGGCTAGAGCGCCGGTCGCTTAAGTGATTCCAGTAGTCAGCTATGGGTAGGGTTTGGGGATAACGGGGTAATTAGAGATAGTTATCACTAATCTCTTTAAATATTTTAATAATTTATTTATATTTAATACACAAGTCTAGTTCTCGTCTAGGTCGTAACGATCGGCGAATCGGTGCGTATCAATGAATATACATAAAATTTAAAAAAAAACTATTATTAAATAACAATAAATCCGACAGCACAAAAATCAATAAAAGTAAATAATTTCTATTGATCCGCATTTTTTGAAAAACCGTTTGAAAATGAGAATTTGATTAAAATTGTTTCTCACACGAGAAAACTTTCTCTAATAAATAAATCTGAAGTCAAAATTAAAAAGAGTAGCATGATTACTTTCTATAGAATTACGTCATGTCGTTGTACATCTTTATTGTTTTCTTCAGTTATAAAATGGCGTTAGTTTTCCATAAATTTTTTTATGGGGCTTTCTGTCATATTGGACCCTATTTTTTAATTTTTCGGATTCCAACTATTTTCTTTATATCATTCTCCAACAACAGGGTGATAATTTCATAAAGGGTTGCTTATTTCATAAAAAATATTGCTTCGTTTCCTAGTCATAGAGATTTTGACTCATTGATTTTGTAAATTTATTATGTCCAGACGCGTTTAAACTAATTTTAACATTGACTGTTTTTACAATGTATATTATATAAGTAAAGGACTTTATATTGATTTTTTCATACTCTTCCCGTTGGTTGTTTTGAATTTCGTATAAAAATTTGCTTTCGTCTTAATTGTTACGCGAATGGATACTAATTCGACTCATTGATTAAGAACAGTCTCTAAGCCGTTTGGGTGAAATAGTTGGATAGTTGATATGGGAAACTATTGGGTACCTTCAGAGATCCTCGTGTAATTGTATGGCATGAGGTGGGTTGTTACGGGTCCCTGGAGGTGCCCTAAGATAAGCCGGGTTGTGGCTTAGGAATAGTGTTAGTAAGACTAGTTCTTTTTCATGTTATTGTGGATTTTATCGAGTTTTGTTTTTTTAATTACGTTTTTTTTATTTAGAATTTATTTATTAATTTACTTTTTAAAATTCCCGTGCAAATCCATTTGAGGAATATGTACTCAGTATATTAAAAGACTTTATATACGAGTATATGTAACGAGCGATGTGCTTTTGATACTCCTTAATATCCGCCATATTAGATTTGAGTGATGCCATATTTTCAGCGATATTTTCGAAGATAAAATGAATCCAACAATACTTCAGACGTGAAGATCCGTTAAGCCTTCAGGTTATAAAAGAAAATAAATATTTGTTTAGTGTTTGTATGTGTTTACACACAACAACTTGAAAAATGCTACCCCCTTTATGCTTTGGCAGTCAGGTAAAAATACGTATGGTTTGATTTAAGACTTATTTGAATTCTATTAATAAATTGATTAGAAATATTAAAGATATAAAAGATTTTAAAAAATATTAAGGGTACGATTTATAAAAACTTACAAAAGGGCCGATAAGTGTCGGGAAAATATAATTGCTAAACCCTTGTAAAAGCTGAATGAAGCTGTCTTGAGGCTACTACCATTATGAAATATTTTTACGTCATTGCACTTTACAGCATTATATTTTTCAAAACGATCAAAATGGAGGAACGGAAGTAGATCTGTTGCGTAGCAACAGTCAATAGAATAGTTCCAATTTGTGTTTTATTAACGAAGAAAAAAGATAACATAAATGTTTATGAGTGAATGTTTGTCGCTCAGAGATGGGGTAATATAAACATTCAACTAAATTGAATAATTGAACTGGTATACAAACACAAAAAATCTTATAGAAATTATATGCGGACAAAGTACAGTATGTTTCAGTATATACTATCAAAAATGTCTCCAATTATAAAGACACAATACTAAATATATATATTTAAGATACTGTAAGATTACGTTTTCTTCTTGCTTGGGACAGTTATTCGAGTGTACCATATGCAACGAGAATGAAAAGATCTTCGAATTTATAACCTGTGATTCTGGTTTTAATTTTCCACCGCTTATTAAGTTTTCATAATCAAAGTGGAGATTGTTGCGTAATGTTTGAGGAGCTTCAGATTCGTTATTTAATAATATAATAGCTTCCAAGAAAATCTAATTATCTAAGAAAACTTACAGGCACCATATTCCATTAATTTATTCCTCGTTCTGGAAGTTTGTTCACTACTTTTCAGCCCCGATTCCGGCCACCATTTGTGACTAACTTACTTATAAAAATATGTCGAAAGAGTTCAAACTCGGTATCAAATTTTTAAACGGGCCTTGTATGTCTCCCCAGTTCATCATCAGGTTCTGACTATATTTACATGGGACCTATTTGGAACAATTTCTTTTCAAACATTGAAGAATTATGAAAATCGGAGGTGCGTTACGCGCACCTCCGACCTACGGCTGTATACGCATTAAAAAAAGATATACGCGTTGAATTAAGAACATCATAATTTTTTGAAGTCGGTTAATACTCAGCAATGTACATATGTACAACTGTTATTTTCTATATCTTGGTATATTAACTAGTAAATTAAAAAAAAAGTAGTGACAAATTATTTGCAAGTTAATAATTATTATCATAAATAATTCATACACCCACAATTTTGATATTTTAATATATTGATAAACGACAATATATATATTTTAATATATTGAATTATAATATATTGATAAACGACAATTGCAGAAGCGAATTAATAATATGGGAGAGCTTTTTTATAATTCTCAAATTAATTTATTTCAATAAATTAGTGGCATCGAAACTCAGACTCAGACTTTTACCGATTCATTTTATTAAATATTTTACATGTTTGTAATCATAGAGATGTTACTATTTTTTAATTTATGAAAATATAACTTCTCTATGGATTCACTGGTTTGAATAAAACTTTTTATAGAGTACTATTATACTTTTGTTTAAAAACATAGAAATGAATAACTTCTTAATGTAGGCGCACTGTCTATGGTAACACTTTCAAGCCCTAGTCTCGTTTCATTATTGAGGTACTTCCTCTCGTACGTGTCGTGTCGTGAGGTACTTTTTCTCGTTTCATATTTGAGGAAATTAAATATTTTAAACGACATTTTTTTATATTGAAGTCGAAATATTTGCGTGAATTAAAATATTTTAAATAAATTGGATAATTTATATTATTATAAAACTGTAACAGATGTATGTCTGTACATGGAAAACATTATTGAAAAATTCATGGATACAGATGTGTGTATGAGACAAATGAACAAAAAACAGTATTTAGGCTTGTTTAAATGCAAAAGGAATTTTTTAAAAATTTTTTGCTGTCGGTTTGTTCGAGTATCGCGCAAAAAATACTCAATTTATTTTAATAAAACTCAATGTAGTAATATTTGGCGATCATATTAAAATTTAGCCTATCTCTTTGTTTCTTTCGAATATTTTCTAAAGGACGTCTTATCTATTTATAGGTTATTGGTCCTCACATCGCATGCCTTAGTGTTCAAGGTTTACACTGATGAATAAAAAGTCCAAATTTTTACAGCAATTCGGTTTAAAATTCGAGTTAAGATTATTTTATTCCGATCAAGAGTATTTTTGAGATGAAAGAATTTGTTTATTTCAGAAAAACTTCGCCGCAAATATAAAAAGTATACGCGACCGAAGCCGTGGGCAAAAACTATTACGTAATAAAGACAAAGTGGGACGTTGAAAAGCGTTTTTGAGTGATAATATTGGAAATAATTTTTTATAACTGCTGTCTTTTTGTATGTGCTTCAGTAATATAAGTCCACCATTCACTTGTGAGAGTAGTTAATGTAATATTTCTCGTAACGCAGCGTATGATGATACGACTTGATCCTATTGCTCTGATAACAAATATTGGTCATCTTTTAAGTTCTCAATATTCCGAAGGGTTTTACTTAAAGCCTCTAAGATTTTAAATCGTCATTTAGGCATCGATAATATACGGATCAGAAATCGATAGTCCTAAATGATGACTAAGTGAAGCAATTTGAGAAGAGTTTCTCTGGTATTGACAATGTTTAAATATGGTTTCTCACCAAGATTGTCATGAAGGTCAATCGGAAGCTGTGTACGATTCATGATTACTCGTATTATGCTAGTTATTATATAAAATATATATATTACTAGACTATTGTACTAATATATATATTACTAGACTTTATTATTCTTGAAATAACATTAAACACTTGAAAACAAATTTATCATATTATATTCTACTGAGAGAAACCTTCATGGATGAATGATTTTAAATTTATTCCTAACATACATATATATTTTATGCATGTGTTTGTTTCTTAATTTGATTCTAACACACATTTATATTTTATGTATGTGTTTGTTTTTTATCTTTCTCTTGAAGTAACCTAAGGATTTCTCCGTATGCAGTTCGTTAATTTTCTGTCGTTTTTCTAATTTGGCCATCCTTCTTGATGTCCAAGTCTGCGTTCCTCAGAACATTATTCAATCTTTACTGAGGCAATTGTTCAAACGCTATCGGTGAATTCGCGTCCCTCATCAGCTTCTCCTCCCCCGGACGCCCGCGCCCCGCCTACACTCCTAGCGGGTCGGCGGTCGGCGCCGCGGGGGGCGGATCGCGAATATCTTAAGCTGTCGGAGATTTGCCGCGCGCCCGCCGCCCATGAATAATGGAGCGGCCGCGGTCAGTGCGGCCTCGACGCCGGTCGATAGTGATGGCGTTGATGTGGGCAGTGGTGATGAGGAGGAAGGGTGGTTGTAAAGGGGCGGGAAGGGTGGTTGTGATTAGTCCAAGGGGGAGGCTAGTCATTAACGGAGACGAGGTGCGACTCTTCTATTTCGAGGTTCGGGGGGCGGAGGTCTGCTCCCCAGTGAGTATGGAGAGAGACGTGTGAAACGCCATAAGCTGTAAGCAGAAAACTATGTGAGATGAGATATTCTTCAATTTTAAGAGTACTTTCATTTTACTAACAGAAGTAGCTTAACAGTAGCTATAGAAATATTACTCCAAGAAAAGAGAAATTTTAATCAGTTCGCGTAAAAATTAAGAAATGTTTTTTTTGATGATTCGTTGACTGTCGCCTATTCCATTTGGTATATATGGAAACGGTAGAAATAGATTTTAAACGAACAAAAAAAATCTAAATGTATATATATATATATATATATATATATATATATATATATATATATATATATGTATGTATATTTTTAGAACAAAAATTATTCAATTCAAGAATCATTTTCTAGTCCCCGCAACCGAAAATATTTTCTTGAAATATTTGTAAAGGTAGAGGTTTTCCCGAAATTAAAAAAAAAATTGGGCTCACTGGGTCTTAAAACAAAGTTAACGAAGATACATTTTTAGAAAGTTTTTTAGAAAATATTCCATAAGCAATTATAGAAAATATCCCTTTGGTGATTAGTTTTTTTGAAATTACGATTTAATTTTGATTTAGTCCCTACAACCTTTGGTTTACTCTACAATTTTCTTTATGACATTTATATTTTTCATCCTTTTCCGATTAGTAATATTTACTGCACTGATAGTATCCACATTATCCATCCCTCACTTTTTTGTTTTATTTATGGCTTTGGTGCTAATTTTAGTATAATCACTTCCAATACAATCACTTTTTCATTCCTATGTTTTCATTTGATATTTCGATATATCTCAGCTATGTCAAATGTTGAGACATAACAAACTTTACCGGTTTTTTCTTTTAATTACTTTTATATGATTTAATGACTTGTAGCTGTCTGAGGATTTCTTGCTGTGACGTTCCTCGTCCTGTTAGAAATAGACAAAAGAGCTATCAAAATGAACAACAAATATGTTTTACTTGGGCATAAGTACAACAATATTTAGATGAATATCTATGCTTTTGAAAGGTATGTTTCAAAGGGATACTGCTATAGATATGGTAACATACGATATTGTAAGGATATACTGCAATAAAGAGTTAATCTGCAAAGCGATTGCCTCCTTGCGAACTGTTATCGACAGAAGGAATGTAAGAACAAACTGCTAAAAAAAGATGACTCACATCTTTATTTGCTCGATTAGATCATTTCGTTTTTTAGAAAATGATGTTTACTGCAGTCACAATACATGACCTTATGTTACTTTTTGTTTTGAGGAGAATTTGTGGGAAACGCCCAATGTTACCACTTGCCAGATGAAATAATGATTTTTTAGCGTCCATCCAATGTGGAATCAATAGTTAATTGTTTAGTCCGAATTCTGTCACGATTGTGGCAACTTTCAAAATTGCCTTAAAAGGCCAGTGCTTACTCCAGTGCTTACTTTCTTAGGTTTCGACAGCGATGTGTGGAATGTACTCGTATATCGATCGTATCGGAGACTATACAGTAAGTATCCTCTAGAGGCGATGTACTTTTGCATAGATGTACAAAACGCATACTGAATTTATTTCTTACTTGTCGTTTAAAAATTATGAAGATATATTGAATTCTTTCCTATGGTTTCATGCTAACTTCTGACAGTAAAGTGTCTGAAGCTTGAGTCAATTTAATTATAATGTAACAGTAACATATTTCAAAATATGGCGTAATATTTTTTGTTGGGCTTTGATCTGAAATGATTCAGGACCGAACTAAAAAAATATTCCAAAAATGGCTATATTGACACTACACAATGAGTAAACTTCTGATTTAACAAAAACGTGCCAAGACTCAGTTCTGGGTTAGTTTTTCGTAATTAAAGAAGATGTTTAATTTATTGGAAAAATAATAATCGGATATCAATAATAATCACAAAACGCACCATTTATGGTCGTCATATATTTCATGCAGCTTTTTCGAGGGATTCCTATTGAATGCGGAAATTTTATTTTGCAAAAATAAATTATCAGGATATGACAGTAGTGAGAATGACTTGCAGTCACGATCATGAGACTTTGAGAGATGTATCAGAGGGCACAGTAATTATTAAAAGCCAGATAATTGTATATTAAGTGATAGCAGTTCGGTCGACATAAACGGTTGATGTTTTTAATGACTATACATTGTATTTAAATAACAAACCGTTTATTAATATTTTTAGCGATGTGTCTGTTGCTGTAAATAATTGTTGTGGGAGTTTTCATTCGTAAGCTCTCACAACAATTATTTACACCAACATACACATCGACTCCTTGGGACGACAGTGACTATGTAAGTCACTATTGTAGTTTTAAATAATTTGTGTCCTTTAATAGAAAAAAAATCTACGATACCATACAAAAGTTCAATTCTGTCACAATTCTATAACTTTTCAGCGTGTTTTGCATAGACATTTTTTAATTTATTTTTTTAAACCGTTTCTGTGATGCTCTTATATATAGGATTTAGATAAATGGTTTACTTAAAAATTGTTGTGCTTTTATTCCACATTTTTGTAAGAAATATAATACATTTGTGAAGTTGGCTTTCTAAGCCCTTTAATTTGTGTATGGATCATTTGATGGAATAAACACGTTTCTCTCGATTTTCTCTTTAGGTTATTGGATAATATTCGAATTATAAATTTAGTTTAAAAACTAAATTTATAATTCGAATATTATCGAATAACCTAAAGTCAATTCTAATCAATATTTCAGTGTGTTTCGGTTAGTTTTTAAACATTTTTTTTATTAAATATTGTTTTTATTTTTCATGAATTTTTGAAAGTTTCATTTAATCGCCATCCTTTTCGACTTTTAATTTCTTCAGTGATTTGAGTTTCATTTGATATGCACATACTTTTAATATGCAGAATGTACTGTTTATTGAGGAATTTCTCTCATAATTTTGAACTTCAATGTTTCGGTGAATGTCAAAACTCAAACTTTTCAGAGATAATTATCTTCAAAGTTCGAAAATTGAAAGAAAATTCCAAATATTAATTATAAAATCACTTCCATACTTTTTATTACATCAAATCCTATTGCTTCCAGAAAAATAAAACTTTCAAAACTGAGAAAAAACCTTTTCCAAAATTAAATATCACTAATATGTTCAGAGGAAAATTCACAACATATGTTATTGCGATAAGGCGTTTTTACATAATTTTCATTGTAGGTATAATTCATCAAATTATTTTGAAAAGGAAAATAAGTTATATAACAAATTTTTTTCTTAATATTTAATTTTTTCTTTCTTTTAATTATTAAAAATAATGGGCCGAATTAGCCTTGCGAAGGGATGTCATAAGAAAAACACAATCTGTATAAAAAACAATTTCGATTTTCAACCTGAATCCAAAACTTTTTTATATTTTGTTTGTTATTTACACGCATATGAGCACAACGAACCATACATCTATGGTCAACTATTTTGAACTCAACAATAGACAAATTTGTAAAAGGAATAATTTTGTAAAGTTAAATATCCGTTACTATTTTAATTATAATGAAAAATAACCCTAACTTTAATTAATAGTAATAAAATTATAAACTTAGAAGTAACTGTGGATATTTCTTTGTTCTTTCAATACATACAGAAGTTAGCAGTGCTTCAGATAGTGGAAAGGTATTGGTTGTGGTTTTAACGAGTCACGTTTAAATAGTGTCACTTTCAGTTAAAGTTCATCAAAATAAAAAAAATATATAACTTTCTTTACTGGCAAAGCACCGTGTATCTTATTGTTATTTATTCTGGTCTACAGCGAGGCAACTCTTCAAAGTCTCAAACTTCAGCCGTAACTTGATAACTTCGTGGCGCGAATCGGGACTTATCGCGGAACTTATCCTGTAGACGCAAGGAGTCGACGAGGTGCAAGGTGCAAGGTGAGGGAACCTTTATGGCGTGCAATGAAAATATGTACAATGGCGAACGAGTTGGCCTAGAGTCATCGATAAGTTAACGTTCTTTTAAATAATTCCTATGAAAAAATATTACGATAACTAGAAGTTTAGAAAGTAAATTCGTATATAATACATTATTATTGAACTATTTCTTTAATATTCTACAGTATAGGATTTAGATAAATTATTTTGTTAAAATTTTTGCTTTTATTCCACGTTCACATAAGAGGTATTCAAAATTTAAGGTGGGCTTTCGAAGTCCTTTCATTTGATGGCATAAATTCTTTTTTCTCGTCTTTCTCTGGATTTACTATGGAATGCTAACTAAAAATTTAGGTTCAAAACTAAATTTATAATTCGAATATTATCGAATAGCCTAAAGTCAATGGCAAGCAATGTTGCTTGGTGAGTTTATAAACATTTTTTTATTAATAATGTTTGAATTCTGCTCTTTAAAATGTTTAATTTAATCTTCAACCTTTTCGAATTTAAATTTTTTATCTGTCATCATATTGCATGAACCGTGACTTCACCTACCTGGAAATACTCGGAAGGAGAAGACGATTTGCTACTCTTAACTTATTTCATACCTCGCATGCAATCCACTCTTAATATTATACTCTTGCTAAATACTGAATCGAATAAGAATATGTATAATAATAATAAAGCCTTTATTCACTGACCTCGATATACAGTTTTAATTTCTAACTACACAGAATAAACAATAATATTTCAGATCTTATAAGATAAAATGTTCGTCAGCAGTCAGTTTATCGGTCAGGTTGTCCTTTGACATAGGCCTCCCCCATTGTCTTCCAGTCATCTCTATTTCGAGCTAACCTTCTCCATCATTTAGGTAAATCATCCTCCCATCTTTTGATTTGACGTCCTTTTTGTCTTTTTCCATTTCTAGGATACCATGGCAGTTCCATTTGAGTTTTCTTATTTTTTGTAAAACATCGCTCATCTTTGTTCTTTTCCTTATTTTTGAAGTCATCCATCTGTCGTGTAGTCTTATATTTAGTATACTTCGCTCCATGTTTCGTTGGCAAATTGCAAGTTTCTGATTGTTTTTGCTCGTAGCAGGCCAAGATTGACATCCATACGTAAGACATGGGATAATGTATGTGTTGTACAGTTTGTTAATAAGAATATGACTCCACTATAAATCAGAATATGCCTTCAGAGCATTCTGTTCTGGCCCTCTTTTTTATAAGGAATTTTTGTATCGGTAGATGTTAGCTGCTTGTTCATAGCTATTCTTCAAAATTTAAATAAAAATGAGGCGTTTGTGTCGTGAAATGGCTTTTAGTTTTTTTAAAGAGAGTTTAAAACAAAAAAAAATGACTCGCTCTAACTGATAAATAGTATTTAGTGGTAGAAGATTTAAAGGTACATTAGATGGAAAACTAGCCAAATGCCTGTCAGAATACGTATAAAATAGGATTCCATTATTGTCTATAATTCTCGCAATTGTTGATTCTAGATTACCAAAATGGCTTTGCTTGTATGAACATAAAAAAAGGTTTAGCTTCATTTTCAATGAGATCTCCATCTGAAGCTTTTTGTTACACTTCACGTATAAAGCACTTCACGTACAAAGCTTTTTGTTACACTTTATGTCAAAGTTCTAAAACTGTAACAGATGGGAATAACGAAATTATAAGGCATGTTTGTTTCATTATGGAATCCTACATAAGGTAACATAGATAGAATACCAACATAACTTGCTGGCGCATCGATCGAGCAATTACGACCCGTAACAACACACATCTTCAATCGAGCTCCGTCTGCAGCATGTCAAAATTAGCAGCGTTTCCGCAAAGAACAAAAATAAAACACGACGGATTCATCCCTCTGCGCGAGTGACTCCACGTTCTGTCAGCTTCTATTTTGGTTTCCTATTATTCACATTTGACATCTGTCTATTAATAATTGTTGGACATGGACAATTGAAAGAGTAACTGGACGTTTGCTACTTAGCGTTTTGCAAATTTAGCGTTTTAATTGACAGTGATTTTTTTTTTTAATTTATGCATAAATTATCTGTCGCATGAAGGGTGAAAACATTTTAGCTTTTCACTCAGACTTATAATTAGATGATGGATAATGCAAAGGAATGTTGGGGACTATTATTTTTAATAAAAAAAGAAAATACAGTGACATTTTGTAATAAAAAAATATGTTTTTTAATCGAACTTGTTGAAAGGCTTAGGTCTGAAATACGGTTTGAATCCAGTATTTGTCTTTAAGAGAGCTTCCAGATAATCGTCTTAAAATGCGGGCAACAGCCCATTATTCTCGCTTCAGATTCCATGTGGAGTGATACCTAACCTAACAAGGTTAAGGGTAGAGGTGAAAGAGGGGGGAGGGGGGCATAACTAAGATTTTTTTCACTGACAGGCATGGAATTCTTGCTGAAATCAAAATAAGCGTGTTTCTGTAGAAGCTAAACATTAAAAAGTAAAAAAGCAGAGTTAACCTTTGAGGATTTCATGCATTTGGATTGTACGCCGTAAAGTTCACATCAAATTAATAAGTTTCTGCAATTGTTGGTTGAAAATATCTAATTGTTGGTTGAAAACAACTGGTTTCTTTTGCTACTATTTGAAAAATAGATGCTTAGATAATTTGTAATGAGTATTACATCATAAGAGATTAAAAAAACGAGAAAATTCGAAAGTGGAACAAAGAATTTTGTGTGTTAAATAAAAAAAAATATTAATGTGGCAATTAGTATTTAGACCTAAAATACAGGTACCGCTAAATATATTTAGTATATTTAATGCCGTTATAATTACATTCTTTTTATTACTATAAAAGTAAAGTCAGAAAAATTTAAATCGTTCATGGCTATCTATAATTATGTTAAAATAGAACAATTGTTTATTGATTTCGACTGGAAAAAATTGTTCGTTTCTATTTTTTTTTCCAAAAAATGAACTTTTTGAAAGAAAATAGGAACGAACAAAAAGCTTTTTATTTTGGATAATTCTCCAATATCTTATCATTCGAAGTTATTGTTATATTATCACTTTTTTAAAATACTCTAGATGGTGAGCAACAGTTTTTGAGTCCAGTAGACGCAGCGATTTCCCCCACCCTTGCTTGGTCGTCTCACGTTTTCACCATCCCCTGCGACACGCGGACACGTGCAGGGACGTGCGGTCGCGAGTCACGTCACGTGTCCGCGGATCGTTCCCGCGGGTGACATTACGACCAACAGACCCGCTCAGTAACTGGCTGGCAGGCCACCCCTCGAACGAATCGTTAGCCTTTGCGATGTGCTTTATAATACAAATATTTATCTGAATTATTTGCAATTTAAACTGCAACTTTGCGACTCAATTTTTTAATGTCAGTGGCCATATTCTAATTATATGCTGAGTTGTATATGTTGTAATATTTTTGTATAGTTCTAGAAAGAAATTCTGGCGAATGTTTTAGATTACAAGGTAATAGATAAATAAGGTAAGGTAATGAAGTTACCTATATCTTTTCAAATCATTGACGCAAGTTAACCAAGGTTAATTGAAAGTTCTAATTCAATGCTAGTATTTCCGACTTTTAAAAAACATATTTAAAAATTAATTTTAAGATGGTGGATGAATTATCCTTTTTTCTTCTTTAATAGCTTCCCCATCACTCATGACCGACAACGATAGTTGCCATCTTGATGTAAAGAGTTTGGTGCCAGTTCTTGTGATCTTGCACTAGTCTTATGGTTTATTGAATGGTCATTTCTAGGATGCTTGTACCGTGGTCGATTCAAAGAGCCAGTGTTTGGTCATTACGTCTTGTGCTATTGATCCTTCACAGTGTGGTTTTTGCTCTAGGTTATTAGGACCGTTTTTGATAATAAAGTATCTGAGGACCCGACTTGTAACTGTAGAGGATAGCCTATCGCAAATGCAGATAACTTTGATGATGGACTCGTTAGTCTTATGGATAATCCAAGATACTAGCACCATATGTCGAAATCCTCAGTGCATTTTTTTCTGCGGCTGTTGGGCTTAGGTCTTGGAATCCTAGAAAATTTTGATATGTACCAATGTTTGTAAAAAGGTAATTCTGGTCTTCCACAATACGTGTCTCTCTCTCCGTATCTCTACACATTTCTTTTTCGCATATCCAGTTGGTAATTGTATACTATACTTATTTTGACATCATTTTGAAATTTAGTTTTCCCAAAACGGATTTGTTAAAATTATGAGTGGAATATTAATTTCATTTTGGAAGATCTCCCTCTCCTCTCACTTCACGTCTATGGGAGAGGTACATTCAAACATATTATTATATTTACATATAATTGTACTTTACTATATAATAATTTAGATCTCTCCATCAGAAGCAAGTAGTTATCGACGTTTAATTAATTTTTCAGATTCGGTTTTTTTGTTGCAGAGTCGAGTTTCTTTTCTTTTAGTTTTAAATAGTATTTTCTTTTGTTATAAATTGTCCTATGTAATGGCGCTTCTACTATCATGTTCCACAATCACTCGCTATTCTAGACATTTAGTTCATCATCGTTAATTTTGATAATGTTTTTTTCGTTTAATAATTTGCTTGAGGATGTACTACCTTGTATGCTTCAGTGGATTCTAGCTCATATCGGCATTGAAGGGAATGAATGCGTAGGGAGCTCGAGACCTGGGTCAACCTCCCATAGTCACTTCTGCAGATGCAAACGCTGTTGCCAAGCACAAAATCTTTAACCAGCTTTTTGGTAAGTCAACAATCCCAGATTTTGATTGCCCAAGACATGTGTCGTCAGCAATAGCAAGACTCCATACAGAACATTTTAAAGGCATGAAAATATCCTCAGAGAATAACTCAATATCCTATCCTACCTGCGGGAACTGTCCCCAAACTCCACTAACACCGGACCTCATCTTTAACTGCTATGCTATTATTGCTTCCCTTTTCCAACTTGGCTCACCACCGGATGAAATATTTCACAGCCATCAAATTCTGAAACTTGCGACACTTGTCATCAGGACTTTAGGAGACATTTAGCACAGACCCATAGACACAACAATAACAGCAACAAACAAGGATGTAATCAAAATATTGTCACCGAATTTAACATTCTTTGTCATGATATCACCAAGTTAAAGAGGTTTGTATAATCCTTCGAATTGCGGTATGATTTAAACTTTGATTGTTTAGAAAAATCAGTGTTATAATAAATTCCAGGTATAAATTTAATATTAGATAAGAAACATAAATCTAGCCACTACAAGATAAAAGTTCATTCTAGCTGCGCCCCAAATCTTTGTTTGTAGAGCAGGCGGTGTCTATAAAAAATCTGGCGGTTGGAGTGGTACACCCAGCAAAGAAGCGGCATAATCGAAACGGTTCAGTTGCTTCAAAGTTGGAATTTTATCACCTACTAACTGTATTGCGCGGTTTCACACGCGTAGAATTATCTTAATTATACTACTCTTCCTCCTTTCCCAGTCAGGAAACGCTTCTACTGCCATTTGCCAAACGATATTGCTCATCGGGGTTGGGGTATATCGGTAGGAATATAGAGTTTGATCAGTCAATATTTAAGTCGATCTTGCTCTACCTTGAACTATTTCAGAGGTATTCCCCCTTTTCTGGTATATTTTGTATCACTAATCTGTCTGTATTAATTGTACATAACAATATTTAGCCAATAACCTTTCTCTTAATATGGATATTTTAACACCAAAATTCGTATCTAAAGCTCCAGATTAGTGCGAACAAAAAACGAAGGAAACTCAAAAAAATCCGCTTTGTCACCAATTTGCTCCTATGAAAGATGATATATATACCTGTAATATTGAATATACTTGGCGATAATTTTGTAGAAATTCATTATTAACAATTAAATGAAACTACCTGATGTAGTATTATTTCTACTTTCTTTAAGTTGTTTACCGCGACCTAGGTTTCGTTGTATTACAACATCTTCAGGTCGGCTAATAGTAAAGATTCCTATTAGCAAAGAACTTTTTGCTAATAGCCTACGTGAATATGTTGTAATACAACGAAACCTAGACCGTGGTAAAGAACTTAAAGAAAGTAGAAATAATACTACTACACGTAGTTTCATTTAATTGTAAACCTGTAATCTTCCTCAAAATATGAGAATTCAAACACAAAATGAATTTTTGAATTCAGATATAAAGTTCCAGAGATTAGTGCGAAGAAAAAACAAAGCGAACAAAAAACTTTTCCGCTTTGTCACCGCTTTATTACTGTGAACAGTAGCGGTGATGATATGTAAATATGTAATCTTCCTCAAAATATGAGAATTGAAACATAAAAAAAATTTTGAATTTGAATGTAAATTTCCAGAGATTAGTGTGAAGAAAAAACAAAGCAAACAAAAAACTTTTCCGCTTTGTCACTGTACTGATTATATTATGAATAAGTAGCAGTGATGATGTATAAACCTGTAATCTTCCTCAAACTATAAGAATTCACGCACCAAATAATTTTTTGAATTTGAATGTAAAGTTTCAAAGATTAGCGTGAACAAACAAATAATCCAGTAAATTTTTTCGCTTTATATATTAGTATAAATGTTTATACCGCGGTTTGTTAGTTAAAGGCCCACGTGTCCTTACGGTCAGAATTTGTCGAACTTTATTTCATATTGGTACCTAAAGTGTACCTACTTCTGTCATCTGCATATGAAAATTAATAATGAAATACCAAAATGTTATTTATATTTGAAATTTGTATCCAAACGAGTTAGTCTTTAAAGTAAACCCAATTTGTTTCATCAAAGAAATTTTGGATGTATTTATTTTCACTTTAAAGTTTCGTTTTTAAAACTTAAGTTTTAATTAATTAATATTATAGTTTCATAACGGATTTATGGTTTAAATGAAGGAAGTTTCGAAAAAGAAGGGACCATATATATTTGTTTTCGAACAAAAGTCTGTTTGGGCATGACTTTTTATCAGAATGTCCGTTATTGTAGATGATGATGTGTGTGATTTGTAGATTTCTTCGGATTTTTGCCTAAGTGTCTTTAATTATTTTTATATGTTGTTGCCGTACAGTTAAAAAGCGCTTAGGCGCTTTACAAAATACCTTTTCCTAAATAGTAAGCTATATAAGTGATGTCCAGTTACATTGTAAACCAGCTGCGTGTGTGATTTAGTGGTGAAAGGCGAAACTTCAGAAAATATTATTCAATTTACTTTAAGATTAATACGTAACGCCATTTATTATAATAATCATAACGTTTTATTGTAATAAGAGTATTTACTAAATTAAAGTACACAGAAATGGAAGATATATAGAGACTATTACATTTATTTATTTGGGATAATAAAGAAATGTTGTGTTACTAATATGCGATTTCATAATATTATATTCGATTTCATATTATTATATTGATATTCGATTCATATATTTATTAGAATTTCAACAATATTATGCTAATTAAATGGATAAAGATTCGTAACTGACGCAACCAAGATTTTGTATGGTTTTATACAATATCCTTAATAATCTAGTTACATTTTGTATGTCTCCGATCTATATTTACGTTATAAATAACATTCATCATAGAACTGCATTCTATGGATTATTCTTTACCGTATATGTTGATATACGGACGGATATACTAGATAATGGAATCAACTGAACACAAATGTACAAAATGCGCCCTCATATCTACATATCAAAATTCCTTCTAAGCTCGATCCCGACGATAATGAATTGCTATTTTGTTTTTAATTAAGTTTATATATATCTGTATATATATATATATATATATATATATATATATGTGTATATATATTTTCTTATTTTGTTTTGTGTTATTAATATTAAGTCTCGTTAGATTGTAGTAAAACTTCTTAAATCAATAAATAATAATGTATTCCTGTTAAAAAAGATCTTAAAAACGTAGAGTTTTACAAAGTCTATGGTATAAATTATCAATTGAATGAAATATTTTTTTTTGTCTGTCTGACATCAGTCACAGGATCATTGAGGCTGTTAGAATTTGCATAATTGTTTATTAAACCTGTCTTTAAAATCACCTTTTTGACATAAAAAAATTATGTGGAAACTTTTAATACACGTTGCCACGTTTATTGTTCTGGTCATACAGTGGTAAATACAAAAGTAATTTCGGCAATCCGGCGGTTACGAGTACTTTTACGCCGTATTACAAAACGATTTCTTTTATCTCGTCGCATTGTGGAATAAAAATTCGGTTATTATACCTTCCGACTATTTTATTCACCTGTTTTGTAATCCAGCTGAAAGTCACTTTACCTCTTTAGAACAAAGTACAGTAACTTGTAAACACACGGATTTTACAAAACGGCTTTGACGTGTGTTACATTAGTATAACAAAATAAAAATTGATAAAAATTTGTTTGCTTGTTTGTTATATGGAATCATCGTTATAGTTTTCCTACAACCTTTGCGGTGGTTTGTAAAAAATCTATTTTTTATATAAAATGATAAAAAATAGGTCTTTTAGAAGTTTCGGAAATAAAGAATGTGAGAATATTTTTTTATACGAAATAATGTCAACGTAGTTAGAGAAAAACTGTCTAGTCTGGTGGCTTTCCTGGCGAATGTTGGAAAAACAATTAGAGATTCACCATAGCTAAACTGTTATTGTCACTATCATTAAACAGTATTTATCTGTATTTTATGGATATAAACAAACTTGGTATAATCATTTTATTGTATAACATTTGAGATATAGGAAATAATGTCAACGTAGTTAGAAAAAAACTCTTAGTCTGGTGGCTTTCCTGACGAATGTTGGAAAAACTATTCGAGATTCACCATTGCTAAACTGTTATAGTCCTATCATTAAACAGTATTTATCTGTATTTTATGGATAAGTCTCAGTGACTGTTTTTAAATAAACTGCGTGGGATAAAAGTGGTGAAGTTAGGTCCGTTTATTAATATTCATTTACAATCTTTTCGATAGATAAAAATTGATCTTTCGCACTTTGCATTTTGGATCAGTACTTTCAAAGAAATTCAAAGGCGTTTGAATTAAAAGGTTTTCAAACGCATATTCGTAATTTTCGGCACGACATATTCGCTTTACGTAGAGGGGAGTGGAGTGGGAAACGGGTACACTTGGCGTGGGAGTGTCGTAAGCGCATCATGTGACGGTACACTATTACATGTTTGTTAACTAAAATAAAGTGCAGGATTACGTACACTCATGCAAGAAAAAATCAATAAACCTTATTAATAATTTAATTGTACTCGTACCTAAATTCGATCAGTAGTTTAAGAGAAATTAAAAGATGTTTAAATTAAAATATTTTCGAATGCATTTTGATGACATTCGGTATAATTTAATTGCGCACGCAAAGGTGGAACCGAAACTAAAAACGGGTATGCTCGGGGCGGGAATATTACAAGTGCGTCATGTTGCAGTGGATTATTATATTTTTGTTAGAATATACAAAATAAAATATAGACTACGTTAATCAAACAAAAAAACACATTGCAAAAAAACTTAATAAAAGTATTTAATTGCACCCGCACGAAGGCAAGACCTAGTATTATTGCATAAACAATAAACAAAAATGAATTAAAATTTCATTATTGTGAAATGTTTATTCAGGAAAAAAGTAAGATTTTATTTAAAATTAAGGACGAAGAAAAAACTCAAAAACTTACCATTTTAATCCCAAATAAATAAATCTAATAGTCTCTATCTAATCTAATAGTCTAATAGATTCCCAAACTCATCTTGGTTCTCCAACTTTAATAAAGTTTATGAATATAAATTAGCGCCTGTATTTCAGGCACAGTAGACGAAGTAGAAATATGAAGATACGTATCGTTAAGATGAAAACACTTATCATTCACTTCACTCGGATAATTCATCTAGAGTGATCGGTGTTAACATAAAAATGAATCATGAAAATATAATTTCATCTCCATTAGCACTGATCATATGTTGCTTGCTCCTGTTCTATTTGTGATTTTCATTACAAAATGAAATTGTTTTTGTTGTGTTATTGTTCTAAAAGATTAATGAGAAATATAGTTTTTAAGTGGAAAGAAGTGGTATTACATTATTTTAAAAGTCTTGACGGAAGATGTGATTTTGCAAAATAATTCTTAAAGTTGCTACGCGGAGATGGTATTCCAATATACCCTATCTTACAATAAGATTGCTGAAGCCCCCTAATATTAAATCACGCAACCCAAATTTTCACCCACCAACGTCTCTTTTTTACTTTTTTGAAATGAACAGTTTCATTTCTTTCGCGAGAGATAGGTGTTTAATCAGCTTCTTTATAACCTGGACGGTTAGTTTGATCTCGTTTTGAAGTGAACGATCGATTCGTTTTGGATGATTCCTGTAAACATAACGTGAATTCACTATCCTTTTAACTTCGACTGAATCATTCGGGATGATCATCAAAAATGAACTCTTTAAGCTCAGCTTTAGAGGCATATCTTTTTATTTTAACTGGTTGGTAAACTGCGATAATATGATGAAATAAATATTTATTTTTATTTACTCACCAAACCGTGTCTGTTTCCTTTGGTACTAAAGTTTACTTTTGTACTGTACTCGAATACATTTTATATCATATGTCAATTAATTTAACTCTTTAATACTGAAGGAAATTGTTCAAAAGAGCTTGACTCAAGTTCATTGTAGATGTTCTAAAAGATCAAGATATTTATATATATTGACTTGTGACATAAATGTGAAAAAATGACGCAGAATACTTTGCGATTTGCCATAATTTGCTGGTATAATTGAAAATAAAACAACTTTGAAATAATAATTCTTATCCCAATAATCGATATTAAATTGGCAAGTCAATATGTTAATTAATTCCGGAATTACTACTTACGATTAATTAAATATGATACTAAAAAGTATTTTAACGTAAAGCAAATATATCCTCGTAACTCTATTAATGTAATCGTAACGTGTTCTATGATTATGCAGATTTCCTCTTTGTACTTTGGGTAGTTACACATCCATATAAGACACATAAGTAGTGTGTGGATAACCTTAAAAGGCGCTTAAACTATCTCGGCAAAGAAAAAAGTGGAAACTGGGTAGCGTAGCTTCCATCCGCTCAACCCTAATTACAGGCCCGCGATGTCCGAATCCGCGCCCGGGCGGCCGTCCGCTTTAAACTCAGGGTGGGCGGGCGGCGGGCGCGCATTAATTACGAATGCCGCGTCGCCGCGTCTTGCGCCGCCCGACCGGATCAAACGGCGCCGGCCGGGTAAATACGTGCATTATGTACCGTACATAGCGGTCTCCAGACGCGGCCCGTACATAATGTAAGCCGCCGCCCGCGCTCGCCCGCTCGCCTCCCCCGCTCGCTAATTGACGACTGCCCGCTCCAGATACGGCCACGTGCGGCGCTGGTCAGACGCGGGATCGATCTGCGTGGGGGCGGGCGGCGGGAGGCTGAGCGGGGATGGGAGGGAGCTCTGTAGCCACCCGCGGGGTCTCGTGCGTCGCGCGCCTGTTTGCCGAGGACAAACGTCTTCGGATGGCTGAGAGGCGGGTTGGCTTTGGGCGATGGCCTGGTCGACGGTGAACGGTGTTGGCGCTGTCGGGGGCGTGTTGGTCGGGTGGCGTAATTGGACTGCAATACATGTTCTCTGGAAGTCAGACCGTTCATTCAGATAAGCAGAGCGGTCACGGTAGATACTGTCCGCTTCGTTCATTATGTTGTCTACCTGTATTATATTTTTGAGGACTCTTGCTTAATTTTCTTACAAATTTTCAATTCTTATCTGTTTTTCTAGTATATTGATTTTCTAGCATCAGAATAGTTAAGTTTTAAGGGAGATAAGGGATTTTTTAAGGGAGGTATAATAATTAGAAGATAACGCGTTGTGAGTGATGTGTTTTGTCCAAATGGAACTCTATTATAGGCTCGGTCGTTTATCTATCCGTCCGCCCGTCGTGTGTATAACATGTACCTTCTTGGTTCAAAACTAAAAATTATTTTTAAAATGATTTCAAGTCAATTCAATATTTCGAGGAGTCTCTCAAAAATTGTAAAGTTTTCTTTTGCATAGGCTGTGTGGTATAACTGAAAAGAACTTTTTAAGTAGAGTAGTAAGTTGTTTTTTCACTAAAAATATTATTTGATGGACCATCAAAATTTTAGTTCTTAGTCCAATTTTGTTATCAGGAAACTGTAATTCGGTTTTAATATTTCCATATATCCATTATTTAAACAACAAATGTAACTAAACAGAGGTAAATGTAAAACGTTTTAAAAGTTGTAATTAGTATCATCTAAGTATTTTTGAGAAATACACGATATTATAAGCCCGTGAAAAATTTAAATATTTTAAAATAATTAACAGAATTAACAGAAATACTATATACCCTTACATGTTTAAATTATTATATGCGCTGTGTGGATGGAAACGGAAGTGTGGATGGAAACAGAAATGTGGATGGAAACTGAAGTGTGGATGGAAACGGAAGTGTGAATGGAAACGGAAGTTTGGATGGAAAACTCGTAGTGCGAGTTCTACACATACTCAATAGATTTATTGCATAACAATAACGATTATTATGCATTAATACATAAGACTTTCTTTTTTCCTTTCTGAAGTTAAATTAGATCATAGAACGTGCAGTATACGTGCAGTAATGAAATAGTTTTAATTACATGCCAATTACGTAAATTTAAGAAATTGGATCTGCCCAAGGAAACGAAGTAGTTTTCCAAATAATATATGCCGAGAATGGACTATTCCGTCTGAAGTCCTTACATCTTGCACATTACGGTTTCACGTAATCGACGAAATGTAATTGTCTTGTAATTTACTTGCAAAATTTCAATTTTTGTGGATATTCTGTAAAGTTTCCACTTTAATTCAAATTATAACTGAGTAATATTTAGACAATGCTGATAGGCGTTTTATATGGGATAACTTTGTTGTCCATCTGTCTGTATGTCAAGACCCATTCTCTTAGTCCCATTCTCTAATAAAGACTATGACCGTATAATTCGGTACAACATTCAGGTCTCTAACTTATTGCCATAAAAAAGAACTGTTTTTCAAATATATCAAGCATTTTGATATTGATTCATTCCACAAAACTTCCAGGGTATTTCCCGTTAACATAGAATATTAAAATTTAGGCCGAAGTAAATCTCATAGCACAAGTAAAGGAGAAAATCGGGAAATCATTGATTTGTCTTTATAAATGGATTTATTGCATGATAAAATTATTTTTTTGTTTTTTGTTTCTTATACTTAAATTTACGATATGATCTAATGGTACTGAACTATCAGGACGCTAGTTCGACTTCTGAATTAATTCTTCTATTTGTTTCTTTACTATCGAATACAAAAATCAATTGTAGGGGTTATGTGTTGTTTATAATGATTTTGTGATACTTTATTACAACACCATAAACAACACTTATACAATAGATGAAACAAGTTCCATCATGAACTTTCTGTATTCAATTATTTTATGTGTTTGATGGTCCTTTGCAATGAATACTTACTTGCCTTAAGGCTTATACTTATTTTTGAATGAGAAATCTCTTGTTTCCGGTAAACTAAAGTATCATAAACCAAAAGCTAGTCTAAATTGGAAAATAGAAAATAGAAAAATAAGTTGGAAACTTTTCGCCTGGTGTCGAAGGTCCGAGGAAGAATAATTTTTATTGATACAATATGTACGCTATGGGAGTTTACATAAAAAAATGACAGCAGTTTAACCAAAAGTTTATTAATTTTTACCAAATGGCACTAGTGATAATTTAATAAAATATTTTATATAACATACTTCAGCGAATTAATAAAATATTTTATATAACATACTTCAGCGTATTTAGGCATTATGAATAATTTTTATTTATACAATATGTACGCTATGGGAGTTTACATAAAAAAATGACAGCAGTTTAACCAAAAGTTTATTAATTTTTACCAAATGGCACTAGTGATAATTTAATAAAGTCCCATTGGTGCTGAGATTGGCATGATTTTTTTGTACCGTATTGTTATGAGCGAGTACCAAACAACCACTACTTCACAAAGCGCATGCACGTATGAGTATCAACCTTGGATTGTGATCCTCATTAGTTTGGGTACTGAATTGGTTTAACTTTGTATTGGAAGCACTGTTTGCTGTTTTGCTGACTATAGAATCAAGATCGTGGTGTATTGGGTGATTCACGGTCGGTTTGATTCTGTTGTTGTCTTTTATTTTAAATACTTTTTGTTTTTACCCAACTATGGCAGAGGAAGGTTAGAATTTCACAGGCTATGTATGTATCTATAGGAGTAAGTTTCTTCCCATGTACAGAATAAACTACTAAAGTTATTTCAACAAATGAGGTGGCCTTAGATTCATCTCGCTCCAGAGAGTGTCCTAGGATGTATAACGTTACGCAAAATTCAATTCTACGGTAGAGGAAGGTTTATTAATTTCACAGACTATGCATGTATGTATGATTACTACTATAATGATGGTGCTAGAACAGATTTGTTTAGTAAAACGTATCAGATAGTTTTTCCCGTATTCGGGTTTTAGTTTTTTAGTTTATATTTTGTTTATACTTATTTTTTCAATGTATTGAGCTGTGATTGGATTAAAAATTGTATATAAAAAAGTTAATAAAAACTTTGGTGTCATTATTCCTACCTTTCTTCCAGATTGTCTGAGCAGGAACCCTCCCTGTAACATTCTTCTCATAACAGCAGAGAGGACCTTCGAAAGTCTGCTAATAATATCTCGTGTCTACCATTAAGCGCTTCCACACAACTGGGTTATTGACTGTACCATCTCAATGAGTTATTAGGACCTTTCGCGAACGCTCTAAATGACTTAAAGATAGGTCCATTCTCAACCAAGTCATGGTGACTAAAGAAACCACGTTACAAAGCTCTGCGTGATTGATTCCACTTTAATGTTAGGCCGCATGCTCTTCAATAAAACTCTCCTCGCATCGTTGTACCAACTGCTTTGGAATAGTAAGTAATCCATTTCCTGCGTATCTAAATCGCAGGAACGCGCTGGGCTACCTTTTAGAGCAAATCTATACAAACTGGCGGCGGAATATGCCATGCCCCGTTAAAACTGTGAGGTGCAATACTTAGTCACTCACGAGCCAAGTGATCAACCACTCGGACATCGGGAAAAATAACCTGGTGGTTTCCCCTTTGAAATTAGGGAAATTCCACCTAGACCTCCAATGACTATAGATAATATCTAAAATGCATCTCCTTTTATCTTCTTTCGCCCGTCAAGTAGTTTATTATATTTCTTAAAGTATAAGTAAGTTTATTATATTTCAGTCAAGTCACTTTTTATGCATTTTGGTAATATTACGTAGTTTTTTCTTGGTCACTTTTTATGCATTTTGGTAATATTACGTAGTTTTTTCTTAAGATAAGAAAAAAAAACGAAAGTCACATTAAACTTTTGTAAACTAGTTTATGTACACAGTTATTTATTGCTTGTGTGATTGACTCACTTATGATTAACTAAAATTACTATTCAAATAAAACATACATTAAAGTGACGTTCACAATAATGCAAACAACTTGTTGAAGATACTTCATCTCTTCTCACAAGAAAAAACATTTTATCAAGTGCACTTCTAATAGTATTTTTGCACCTAGGCATAATGCCATACTTATAAACTGGATTTCGAGCTTCTTCCATGGTTTAAACGGCTATTATACTGAAAATATGTTCAAAGTAACGCGACACTTACTGTGATATGATCCAAGGAGCGTTTAAACAAATTAAATTTATTGACAATTTTAAACATTTTTTTTAACTTAATTGAAATGTTTCTGACAGTATTTATATTTTTACTATGTTATAACGATGTAAACTGTGATTTAAAAATATTATAAAATTACGTGCATATTCCCTATTGAAATTATTTAGGGATTATTTGCCTGATTCTCTAATAATAATGATATACGAAATCATGACACGCTTCACGCTTTAATTGTTATTTGCAACTTATAAATTTATCCAAATTCACATGTCTTTTTACGTTGTTCCTAGATTTATAGGCCTAGATTTACGTTTATAAAACTTAGAATCTTCGTTTCGAAACATATTATATGTGCGTGTGTGCACATACTTACAATAATTATTAAAACCATCATAGTTGAATGCTTAGCTTACTTCAACTTTAAATTCGTCTTAGGTTCAAAGTGTAATAAATAAATAAATAGTTAAAGTGTGTTGCGGGGTGGCGGGTGTTTAAGATAGTCTGCTATTAGGTTTACCTGCCACAAGCGAGAGTAAAATAGATCAAATGGTACGACCACTGTTGACCACTTGCACTTAAATGACGGTTGTATAGTTTTTATCAGCATTTATCGCTTATCACCAATACATATTGTCAAAGATTAAAACTGGCGCGTAAAAACAAGATTCTAATTATTTTATGCAACTAATTAATTTTTACAACAAAGAAAATGAGGTCCGCAATTGAAGAAAAAATGCTCTTCAATGCGCTCAACAGGATGTATCAATGCTCAAAAAGATGTCTGGAAATCGTTTTTATTTCCAGACATGCTTTATAAAAAATTTTGTCAACATTTTTCTACTTCCACGTAGATTTCCGTTGTTTCCCGAGTCATAAATTGCTAAGGTTTTAAGCGACTTGTAGATTTTTTATTTTTCTTACGTTGATGAAAACCGTATTGGTAATTCGTACTGATACGACACTTAGTTGTCTCGTTAGAGGTCCTCTTTTGTGTGATACGGTACATAGGTAGATCGATTAGCCGCTATCGCTAAAGTGTAACCTGGCGTAATCTTCAGTGTAACCTGGCATAATAATTCGAAATTCGTCGGACATTTAAATGTAGTAAATAACCTCATACACATTTAAAACTGACCCGCATCCAGCCGGGTCCCAATAGCTAGAGTCTCTCGCATTAAATTAGACGTGAACGAGGAGCCGGCGGGAGCCCAAAGGACTCTGAGGGAATGACCCGCGCAGGCCCCAGTGACCGAATTACCTGCGCGCCCCGTCTCACCCCTATAATGCGCCGAGCGACTTAATGACACGAGATAATGACCGCCGGACGTATGGTCTATTCGCTTTTATCGATGTCGATATGGTAGTGCGTTGCCATTTCGATGTAGTGATGCTTCACTTCTATGTCTAGACTAAATTAATTCACTGTTCATGGATGTTTAGGCGGAATAGGCCAAACCTAATATTATAGTTTTATGCCAATGTGGCATTTTATCATGCCTCAACATCTTCACTTTATGGGACATTGAATGAAGGATAGCTAGCCTATCTGTTGGTACAGTAATATCGCAAATCTACATAAAAAAGAAATTTGGGAAAACGTGTGAAAGAGTAAATAAAAGTTAATGTTATATAGAACTCATTTAAGTGCGGGAAAAGTTACAAATAATAGTTTAATAAAACTTAAAAATACGAAAAATATTGGTCATCCCATATTCCTACCTTCTAACGTATCATAATGTCGCCCTATATATTTTACTAATGTACAATCATTGTGTAAATTGATATTTCAATTAAAGTATTAATTAAATTGGAAAAAGTAATGATTGATTTTTCCTCATTTTAAAATACGTAAAATATGTTTTAATTATTATTGTCGGATATATTTGAGATTTTTATCAATTTATTACAATGTTAACAATGTGTGGCATTTTAACCTCGTAGATCCAAAGATTGTGCGGGCATCCCAAGCCACTGGTAGTCCTTCACGAGTGCATACTAAATAGGTTATGAAAGTAGCACAGCAGACAATTTCATTGATTCTAATTAAATATATACGCAAACTTTCACACTATATACGTATATGTCTCTATATGCTTATATTTTAATCTCGATTTCAACAATTCAACATTGATACCGAAAAGTGTCATAATAACTAGTGTTAAAGTGGATTGAATTGAATATTAGAAAAAATATTAAAAGACACTATATATGAGTATTTATAGCCAGTTATTCGGTCTTAATTTTTTATGACGTTCATTACCGAATGTGAAAGGATTCTCTCAACAAAGGTGACCCTATAATTGTTCGTTTGGGGATCAAAAATTTTTAAATACATTTTAGTACCTCATGATAAGATGTTAAGCTAAAAAAATTAAACTGAGTAGAGGGCGGTTTTAGAGGTATAACCAATCAAAGTATTTACATTTTTTTCAATTATGCATATAAATATACCTTTAATTTACAAAATTGTTCCTAGTTTTTCAAGCTTTTAAAATTATGATCATTTTTCAAAATTCTCAATAGTAGATCTGATAGAGATTATATTTGAAAAAAAATCTCAATTTTTTTTAGGTATACGTATTTTTAATTTATACTATGCAGTTAAAATGAATTGCTGAATAGATCCTTTGATCAAAATGCAACAAACAGGACAGGGTCATATACAACTATGGGTGCTGTACAACTGTTGAAACCTTGAAAGGTAATAGAGTTGATAAAATTCTTATAATGTATGGTACATTATAAGAATTTTATTATTAAAGAAAATTTCGTATTCTTGGAAATTGAGAAAGCTCTTCACTATCAATTATATCCGGGAAAATTTGATGTCTTTCATGTAAATATTGTATGTACTATTGGTGCAAATAGAAGTAAATTTATTATGACCATGGAATGATTTGGATTACAAAAAAATATAAAAAGATTGTAAAAGTTCATACAGCGTGTCAAAATAATAAAGCTGACACTCTCACATAGAAAAAATGAAAAAATAAGCTCCTCAAAAGTTTTATTTCCATCGTTAATCAGACAAATGGGAAAGCTTGTATTTTTATGAAGAGTCACGAAATTGAACCAGTAAGATGAAACAAAGTTCTAATTGTGTCCCGTTTTAGCGTCTATACCTCTCTTTTTAAAAAGCTTATTAAAAGCTCCGATCCCTTATTAAAAGCTACGTAAAACTAAAAAAAGAAAAAGATTTTAACAACCGAACGAATATCAATGGCAGTTAATTTGTTTTCGACTAATTTAGTCAATATCTATATATTAAAAAAACTTATCGATATTGACGATATTTTACAATTTTTTTAAAAAAATTATTAGATACTTCGTTAGATTTTTATTGTTATGTTTATTTCCTATTAATACTTCGTGAAATATAGGTTATTATTTTGAATTATGGTAACAAATTATAGTTTATATTATGCTTTTTCGCTGAATTGTTTTCGTTTTTTATATCCTAAAAAAGTAGTTTGCATTCTATTGCTGTAACACTAGCCGATTTTTGGTGTTTTTTGTTATATTTTAAGATGAGTGGTTAATATATTTTTAAATATTTTTATTGGTTTTAACAAACTAGTAGTGTTGTTTGTTGGTTAATTGTTAATTATAGCAATTGTTAATCAACGTTGTATTCTATGTAATTTTCCTTTCGGCGCACGGAATCTTTATGACGACCTTATTATACTTTTTAAGTATTAATATATAATATGCCTTTAGGTATTTTGAATAAGAATTCGCGTTGCCAAGGATGTGATTGTTCTAGCTTTTTTATTATAGAACTATATCATGGTTTAATCGTCGGCGATTGAGTTGAAACTGTACTTAATTGTCTTTTGTCAAACTACCCACGCATTTGACATTACGGTTCTACGCTTTCTCTAACGTATTTGCAGTCATTAGATTTTTGTAATCATCGTCTACGCCGTAGCGGGAAGGAAACTATGGAACTGTGATATATTTGCGACGATAAAAAAAATTAATCTCATCTTTTGTAATCGCGCGATTAAGACGGCACAGCCTCCAAGTTGGCCACAAGAGGAATGCCATCCATATAAACCGGGCAAGTTTTCTACTTCCTCCAGTAATTTACATAATTTACTTACAATACATTAAGCCCTGCGGTACAGACGGATTGGCCGCGTCACATCGGGTGACAAATGAAGGCGCGGGGGGTAAAAATGTGCGACGGCCCAGGAGACGGGGCGGAGGGCAGACGACCTTGGAGAAGCTAGAGTGTAAGGGCCTTTGTGATCCCGAGTCTAAATTGCTCTGTGGAAAGACTGTTTTTTAGACTGTGGCAGCGGCCGGGAAAGGCCGACTTGGGCGTGGTGGAGAGTAATGGGCGACTAGAAGATTGATAGCAGAGGAGGACCGATGATGTTTAGTATGTTACTCGGATATCCATTAAACAAATCGAAGGTAAGCAGGAGATGTATTAGAATTTGGATGCTGTCATTGTGGGAGGATATTTTTAAGATAATGTTATAAATTACTTTCGGGCGTAAGACTCCTAATACAAAAAAAATACCAATTGCGTCAAAAATCAAAGTTTCTTTTTCGTGAATACTGTTTTCATATACGTATCCTTTGTGTCGATGAAAGTTTTATGTCATATTATTATGGGATATCGAGAGCGGGGCTAGCAGAGCACGCTGTCCCTTTCAATCCTAAAAATATAATATTCGACAGAATTTATGGCCTGGTAAAAATTTGCAAATTTTTTGAGATCGGCGTGAGTCCGTACAAGTAAAATATGTAACTCGATTTTATTACTCTCCTAACTGCCCGTGGTTTCGCCAAGCAAAAAAGTGACCATGACTGTGTATTGTTTTCATTGTTTTCAAGTTCCATTTCTCAAAAAAAGAGGCGTATTATGATATCTCTCTGTGTACGTTCATCCCTCAGTTAAAAGTCTTTAAGGTAGAATCTTAATAGTGCGTATGTCTCAATAGTGCGTATATCTCAATAGTGTGTATATCTCAATAGTGTATATGTCTCAATAGTGCGTATATCTCAATAGTGTGTACGTCTCAATTGTGCGTATATCTTAATAGTGCGTATATAGCAATAGTGCGTATATCTCAATAGTGCGTATATCTCAAAAGTGTGTATATCTCAATAGTGCGTATGTCTCAATAATGCGTATAACCTAATAGTACGTATATCTCAATAGTACGTTTATCTCAATTGTGCCTATGTATCAATAGCGCGTATATCTCAATAGTATTTAAAAAATATTTATATGGAAATGTTAGAGAAGGCAAATGCGAAACTCAATTTTTTTAGGGATCCAAATAGCAAAAACGGAACCCTTATAATTTCGTCCTGGCTGTCTGTCTATATATTTTTCCATATGTTACAGCCGTTTTATTCGAGGCTATTGGCACTATATAGATGAAATTTGATGGTAGGTGTCTTCTATGAACAGCTGTACAATGAAATAGTGAAATTAGGAAATAAAACAGAAATAGAGGGTACTCCATACATGTAACTAAGGGATGACAAAAAAAATACAATGCACATAGGCGTGTGGGGTATCGATAGATAGGTTTTACAAAATGATATGGAGGTTCCATAATAACTTTTTTATTTAAGTCAAATAGTTTGGTGAGAAAGTTTTCAATTGTGTGTCCGCCGTACTAACTTTTCAACTTTGAAATATTTGGGGGTACATAAACCTTATAGAATTGCGTATTACAAAAAGAAAAACCTAACCGTCTGTCCGTCTGTCACAGCCGTTTTTCTCAGAAAATACTTGATATAGAAACTTTAAATTTGGCACAATAATAAAGCTTGTTAACTCGTATATATTTTAATAGATACACACAAATATTTTCAGTTGGAAATTTCAAGGGGGAAAATAGGTTACTCAAAAAAAATTAAAAATTCCCTGAATATTACGGGTTATCGTTTAAAGGGATTAGTTAAAGATTTTCAAAATTATTTTTTTTCATGTAGATTTATTTTCTTAGGTTTATTGAGAACCCAACCACTAATTTCTTAAGGTTTGTTTAGTTTCGCAGGGTAGAGTGGGCAATTTTGACCCTTTTTGTGTTTTCACACTCAAAATGAAAAAAAAACCAACTCTTGTAGGATTACTTGGTTGCCTGTAAAAGCCCTTTTTCTCAAAAACATCTTGAGATATCAAGTTGAAATTAGTATCGTACACTGAGGTCTATAGGCTTACATTGCTGTAAAAAATGTTTGATTCACGGAGTAAACACATATGGCCCTTTAAAGCGTATTTTTATTTCTTCATTTCAATCATCACTGATCGATTAAACCTATAGGATACTTCCGGCCGACAAAGTGGGCCGTGATTAAACCTATAGGATACTGCAACCTTGAAAGTGGGCCTTATAGCACAAATAAAGGGAATAATAAAAAAAATTAATTCTAAATGCAATGATACGCTTTTATACTTTGGTTGTTTGTTGAAAGATATAGTGGGCAATATATTTTCGTTGTGAAATATTAATATTTGTACAAGTTTAATTGGGTATTTGAATAAATTTTTTTTATTTCATTGATCATAATTTCAAGGTACAAAGTGATGAAGAGTGAAAATTTTTTTTCATTATCTTAAAAATTGACCGAGTTATAAAAGTTTAAATTTAATCATTAGACAAGGACGGCAATACTGTGTTGTGAGGTCATTTTTAATATTGCACATTATATTCTACGAGAGGGAAAGAGACAGGGATAGGGCCCCAACCCTAACAACTGGCAACTGGCTTATTTTTCAATAAATTTTTGAATTTCTTTTAAAGACTGGTTTTTAATTAACTTATATTTCACAATATTGTACGAAAAATATCAAAATTTAGAATGAGTCAACTACCGTATTACAAATACCCTCGTGCTTGACAGGGTTTTTGCTCAAATTCGATTTTGCAACAGAAAACTGGTCAGAATATACAATCTGTAATCATTAACAATATAAACTCTGAGTTTTTTTGTAGATTTACATATTTTGTTTTAATGCAGCTATAAAGGTTTCAAAGTTTAACTTAAAAATGCATCCGGTACGCTTGAGGGTCCAATTATACTTATATCATTCGTGCTCATTTCCACACTTTTTAGAAATATATACTCTGTGCCCATCTACAGACTATAAAACATATGATGCTGAAAGGGATTTACTTTCAATCCAACAGTTAGTTGTTACTATCAATCGGATTAATTGTCTATGTCAATCAGATTAGTTGTTCATGTCAATCGGATTAGTTGTTCACGTCAATCTTATTAACTGTCAATGTCAATCGGAATAGTTGTTCTTATCAACATTAGTTGTCCATATCAATCGCATTAGTTGTTCATGTCAATCGAATTAGTTGTCCATATCATTCGGATAAATTGTCCACGTCAATCGGATTAGTTGTTCATGTCAATTGGATTAGTTGTGCATGTCAATCGGATGAGTTGTCCATGCCAGTCGGACCAGTCGTTTATGCATCATACCCTATAAAAGAAATAAACAAAACTCTCCTCCTTTTTAATTAAAATTGATATGTTCATATGAAAGATGCAATTCCATTTTATTCACATCAACAAACCACACTTTTAATCACTAATTTTGAAGAGTTCTCATTTAAATATTCTGATTGTGTCCTTAAATTATTATTAAAATGTTATATTTGTTGATATCTTTGCATATAAAAATAGATAATTGTAAATCTATATTTAATTCCGTGAATAATTATTGTTAAAATGTTATATTTATTGATGTGTTTGCATATAAATATAGATAATTGTAAATCTATATTTTTCATTCCGTGAATAATTATTGTCAAAATGTTATATTTGTTGATGTGTTTGCATATAAAAATAGATAATTGTAAATCTATATTTTTCATTCCGTGAATAATTATTGTCAAAATGTTATATTTGTTGATGTGTTTGCATATAAAAATAGATAATTGTAAATCTATATTTCATTCCGTGAATAATTATTTTTAAAATGTTATATTTGTTGATATCTTTGCATATAAATATAGATAATTGTAAATCTATATTTCATTCCGTGAATAAGTTTGCAGGTGGTGTTTAATCTACATACTTAAAACTACCGAAGAGATTTTAATAAAATCTTTGCACGTCTGAAAGTGAGTAGCAATAGGTGCTGTGATTAGTTATGTTAATTAACCATCCATTTAAAGGGTATCAGAAAACTGGAACGATTATCCTAGTTTATAATTTTTTAAACATGCACCATGGTTTTGAGCTTGCGGAAGATATAGCAGGCAATATATTTACGTTTTGAAGAATTAATATTTTTAAATAATTTAATAGAAATAATTGGTACTCTTAATTGTTTACCTGTACCGAAATGTGCACGAAGACCTCTTAGTGTAAGTTCTATTCATAATGACAGGGTTTTAATTATAAACTTGATATAGAAAACCAACTTTGTATAGTTTTACATTTCAAATCTTTTTATGTTAATTGTACAGTCCAATGAGAACTTGGCAATTTTTTTCAAATGAGTGTTTCTGGTAGAATTTTTACTTTTGTTAACCTGAATTGCGACTTCCTTTTTTTTTTTTAAATAGGAATCGATTTTAGTATTAGTAGAACTGACTCATGTTTGACGCTGGACGCAGAAAGTTTGCGATAATAGACCTTTGAGTAGATAGTTTTTTTATAAATATTGTCGTAAGGGATGGATAAGAAATATTTTTTCTCAAATTTCAGGTTTTTGAACAATATTTTTAGCATTTTCTCATTTTTCCCTTCATCCACATACAACTATAATAAATCATACTTCTCAACTTTCAAGGTTCCAGGTACTTTGAAGGTAGTTTATAGGTCATGACGATAATTCAGTGAGCCAGTAAATACCAAAATCAAGGATATTTAATGGTCTTGCAATCCAACAAAGTTGGATGCATTAAAATTTTGAATGCAATGTTGTCTAATTTAGTATATCAGCTTATATTTGTGAGAGCTTGACCTGGGCACTGCCGTGCGCTTAAATACTAAGGAAACAATTTTAAGCTTAGTTTCAAATTTGACCATAGAATATTCATGAGGGATATTTCAGGATCACGTATAAGATCTGTTATACGGGGATACAATTTTATCTTTCTATAGAAAAAAAAATCTATATGCCCGTAACTGATACTATGCTGTTTAGCATTTGCATAACCTTTTTTAAGTTTAAAAGAAAAATATGAAAAATTTGTGTCTAATAATATTTATTTATTTCTTCATTGATATACTAAAATTTAATAACAGTCTATTGATGATCACTTTTCTTTAGATAATCTACTTTTTTTTAATATTTCTAGGACATGACAAATTCTATAAGAAAAACATTTAGATTAATATACAATTTGACACAAGATACATAGTCTACTAATTATTGTAGAAAGATATAAATATATTTAGAATAAATGTTAGGTTGGCAACTAACAAATCCGTCCCTTTTTGCCAGCGATTTTTGGAATTTTATAGCAACTTCTCCGACATTTCTGGTATGTAGAAAACTTGTCAAACTCTTCAAAAGAGTCTTCTGTTTAGTAGTAAACGGGTTTCGGTGAGTAAGAAACAAAAAGAATATGTTAATTTCACATACAGAACTTAGAGTGCTCTTACTTCATTAATTCCGTTTAGGACGAAAAGCGAACATAGCAGAACTTAATATATACACAACGATAGATGAAGGTAAAATCGCTAATAACACATTTAGGCATTAATTCTAAAGAGTTCAAGAAGTAAGCTTTGATCTCTCCGATAAACCTTATCTAGGGTGACCTTCCACATTAAATCTAGATCCCATATTATGTTCGCTTTATTTGTAACAGAGCTACTCTTATGCTCTCATGTTGTAATAGAAAAATAAAGGCAAGCTTTGGGAAAAAATTGGAAATATTCAGTTTAGCTACCATATGAGACAATATTGTTAACTTGTTAGTTGCCAACCTATAAAATGCCATACATTGTTAAGTATGGCACTTAACAATGTATGGCATGGGGCGAATATAGGTAGGTACAAGTGTTTCGAAATAACAACCTTTCCCTTTCTTTACCCGGCGAGAGCTGAAGACGCGGCTGCAGCAGCGATGCCACAATTTCTATGCAGATATACATAAGTTGATACGTATATTGTTGACTTCAAGCGAAGCGTGACTTGATTTGTTGAAAGTTGTCTAAAAACTTGCTTAAACAATATACGTGGAACTGATTATTTACCATAGCTGAGTCTGTAGATCGTGGAACTAAAACTGCTGTTTTAGTACTTTCAGCTTTCTATTTGTCATTTTTAGGTTTTAATATTTTTTTGGTACTGGTTTGTCAGTCATGATATATATCACTATTTGTGTGACCCTTTAAATGGGGTTTTTCGTATGTTTGTAGTCAAAATTCCTTTAGTCTTATTTGTTTCGTAAATATTACCAGGTTACTAAGACATTAACAGAAAAAAATAAGTTGAGCAGCTTTTGAGACGGGTCTTTTTAAGCGGTTGAGAACGATTTAAATATATAATTTAAGTATCACTTTTAGAAAACTTGAATTGAACGAAATAAACGTAGGATCTGGACGTATATTTTTTTGTATATTAGTTACGCCTTTCATCATTTATATTTAATTGCTGTTAACAAATATATTCTAAGCACATTAAAGGAAGTCTTTTTAATTTTTAGGTGAGAAAACAAATCGATGATTGATTTCATATCGATTTTGGACGCCATATTACAACTGCCATGTTGAGTTTTGAAAATCTAAAACTATTTTAAATAATACTAAAACAATTTTAAAATCAGAGCTTAGCCATACTTGGAATATTCGTATATAAAGTTTTACATACCTACGTAGCATTTAAGTGCATAAGTTATAATCTGGATTACACTGACTGAGCATATCTCTAAAACTATTTCTGAGCTCAATTTGATATTTTTTCTTTAATACATCGTAAAGTAAGAGTGAGGCCAAAATTTAATAAAAAAATATCGGTCCCCCAAACAATCGATTTTTAGAATCACGTCTTGTATAACGTTTAATGATGTTTACGAAAATATAAAGATAATACCGCAATTTTGAGCTAATTCACAGCCGGGGTAGATTCAATACCGTACGTTACTGCCAACCGGTTACATTCGACTTGGGGCACATTTGATGTGAACTATGTATTATCTCAGCGAATATAGGGAAATCGGCATCTCTGGATGTTAAGTCTGAATCCCTTGCATAATTAGTACCTACAAATGGCTATAATACGGCTCCTTTTTTTATACCACTGTGATAAAGTGTTTAGTATAACTAAATTTGGCAATTTCCGGAGTCTATCATTTTCACAAAAATGCGTTTTAACTAATGTTCGATCATTTTTGATATCAAATTCATTCTAGTTATTATTAGTAAGCGACTATATATAATACAATAAAAGAAATTGAATATAATTCAACAACTGGGTGTGGGATTCAAAATATAATAATTTTATATAAAAAGTATTTAACATTTTATATAATTTTATACGTATCTTTTTAATTTGCATTTTTATATTTTTAATATTTTCTAGAGTGTTTTTTTAAATTTTAAGAACAATACTCTGATTATATAGCCTATATTCTCGATTACACCTATTATTTTTTTATTTCGTTGAATGTACAGAGTTAACATATATGACCATTAAATCATATATAAATTTGTATTAGCATTGCATATGGTATAAAGAAATATATATTTAACAACCTAACTTATTATGATAATAGTTATTAGTCCCTATATAAATGAATTAGTACAAGAGTTTGATCTGCTTCCCCACTCGCTAAGATGAGGAGGGGAATAATAATTAAAATTATTATATCGGCAACCTTTACCTGCGTACTCAACCTTCAAATGAACCGTTACTATTTTTTGTCAAACTCCTTATTATAATAATAATTATTAATGCCTATGTGATTAAGTTAGTACAAGAGTTTGATCTGCTTCACCACTCGCTAACATGAGGAGCGGAATAATAATTAAAATTATTATGTCGGCAACCTTTACCTGCGTACTCAACCTTCAAATGAACCGTTACTATTTTTTGTCAAACTCCTTATTATAATAATAATTATTAATGCCTATGTGATTAAGTTAGTACAAAAGTTTGATCTGCTTCACCACTCGCTAACATGAGGAGCGGAATAATAATTAAAATTATTATGTCGGCAACTTTTACCTGCGTACTCAACCTTCAAATGAACCGTTACTATTTTTTGTCAAACTCCTTATTATAATAATAATTATTAATGCCTATGTGATTAAGTTAGTACAAGAGTTTGATCTGCTTCACCACTCGCTAACATGAGGAGCGGAATAATAATTAAAATTATTATGTCGGCAACCTTTACCTGCGTACTCAACCTTCAAATGAACCGTTACTATTTTTTGTCAACATTATAATAATTATTATTAATCCCTATGTAATTGAATTAACACAAGAGTTTGATCTGCTTCCCTACTCGCTAACATGAGGAGCGGAATAATAATTAAAATTATTATATCGGCAACCTTTACCTGCGTACTCAATCTTCAAATGAACCGTTACTATTTTTTGTCAACATTATAATAATTATTATTAATCCCTATGTAATTGAATTAGCACAAGAGTTTGATCTGCTTCCCTACTCGCTAAAATGAGGAGCGGAATAATAATTAAAATTATTATATCAACAACTTTTACCTGCGTACTCAACCTTCAAATGAACCGTTACTATTTTTTGTCAAACTCAACTCCAAGTCGCTGACTACGATAAAGATCTTCCGTTTAGCCTCTGCTATCAAGGATGGAGGGAAATTCTTCATGGTCGCCCCGATTCCTTTCAAAAATATATCTACGTGCTCCTCTTTTCGTCGTCCCTGTGATTCGCTTCGCAGAATCCTGTGATAGGGCTGATTGTGCCAATCGTCGAATCTACCTTCCCTCTCTTGTCTCCTAATCCAGGCTTTATTCTTAAGCCTGAGAAGGGAGTTCTCGGGAGATGTTCCCAAAATGCTCTCAGAATCTGTAATATCTGGAGCCACTTCTATGTGCTCTGGCGACAGGCGAGAATGTGGATTGGCTTCGTAGTGGGGGTTGAGGATATTGGATTTGTTGTCTTCTGAGGATTCGATTTGATCGTTGCAGAGAGTTTCTACTCCAATATACTGAGGAGGTTCGATAGGTTCCTCTGATTGCGCGAGGCTGCTGATGTTTCTGTAATGAAAGTGTCTTTTTATGTGCAGTTGGGGAAAATTATATACATACTGGGAAAAATATCAACGACTATTAATTGTTTACCATTATTTTTAAGATTAAATTATAATCACAAAATTATATATTTATTTTTAAGACCTTTGTTGGAGACAATGCAGTATCGATTAAAATTATCACAACCGATGTAGTTCGAGACAAGAATGAGTTCAGTACAGGCCTGATACTATCTTACTGTCGTTTCCACTATTATCTTGGTAGCTATGAAAATAATGTTATATGATTTCGTAAGCCTGTCACAAAAATATTATTATCTAACAAAATAATAAAATTTGTGTGACAGCTATTTTACTCTCAATATACAATGTGGATTTGACCGTTCGACATTAAATGTATCCTCATATACCATATGGTGTTGCTCAACGGTACACCAAAAATCAAGTAACAGAATTCCGTAGTTTAGTAACAGAAATAGTTTTAAGCTTAGATTAATAAAAGTTTTCGAGGCAACAATGAGTTCAGCACAAGCTTTGACCTGATACCATCTTACTGTCGTTTCTACTATTATCTTTGTAGCCATGAAAATAATGTATGATTTCGTAAGCGGGTCACAAAAATATTATTATCTACCAGAATAATAACCTTTCTGTGACAGGTATCTTACTCTCAATATACAATGTGGATTTGACCGTTCGACATTAAATGAATCCTCATATACCATATGATGTTGCTCAACGGTACATTAAAAATCAAGTAACAAAATTCCGTAGTTTAGCACAGAAATAGTTTTGAACTCAGATTAATAAAAGTATTATATTAAAAGTAGTAGATTAATAAATGATATAAAGTCATTGGTTTTAAGTCGTTTGTATTTTCAAATACGACCTATATAATTTTAAACACGTCACGCTGCTTTGCAACCGGTGTCGACAAAAACAATAACCGCGTGCCGTCACCTTCGTCGTTGTCGCGTAACATAAACATTGCAAATGGTGTTTATGTTTTGTTAATATTAAAATGCTATTTAATTTGTTTGAAAAAACAATTTTTTTGACATAATTGTCTATTTCACTGTTTTAAAGTATTTAGGACAACTAATACTGACTGGGTTTTCATTTAATGTCGAACGGTCAAATCCACATGTTGTATTCCAAAGTAGATATATTATTAGAAAAGTATCGACTTTTACTTTTAGTTTTATTACATTTTCATAGAATTCCATGATAATTTATTTCCTATTAAATTGAATTCCACTTAATGAAAGAAATTTTATACCACTTAAATGATTTCAAGTCTTGAACCTCTTGATTTTTGTTTCATTCGTTCTTTTTCACTTTGCAGTTATACATTGATTATAATTAGTGCAAACGTTGTTGTTTTCATTTTGTAAGGATCGTAAAGGAAAGAATATTATAATTTGAAATGTAAATATGTATAAATTTTTACTATTCCCAATTAATTTTAAGTTCGTCGAATAACGTCAGTAATCGGTTAGTTATACTTAATTGGTATACCTATTTACTAATTAAAACTCATCTCGGTTAATACAAAAATAAATCTATGTAAAACTCTCATCGGACCTATCATTTTGTATGATAGCAAAACCTGGGCAATCAATAAAGCAAAAGAGAATAGGCTACTAGTCTTTGAAAGATAGATCTTCGACCAATTTTTGGAGTAGTCAAAGAAAATAATATCCGGAGAAGCTTGTATAACAATGAAATTTATACTAAATATGGGCAAGCAAACATTTTGAGAGTAATCAAGTCCTACAGAATCAGATGGTTGGGACACGTTTTTCGACGGGAAGATCTGGACCCAGTTCAAAAACTGACTTCCGCGAAGATTGAAAGCATAAGGAAAAGAGGAAGACCACCTACAAGGTTAAAAGAGAGAAAAGACTTAAATAAAAAAGTTATTTTGGAACCTCTATATCATTTTTAGATCTATCTAACGATATTCCACACACCTATGTGTACTGATATATATTTCATGAAGATTGATCAATTAATTATGACGTGAAAGCGACACAAATAAATAAACTCACTTTCGCATTTATAATATTAGTCTGTATGTTCCAATTACCATAAACAGTTATGGCAGACGTCCAAATTTTTGTCATTTTATAATTAATTTTTAGACTCGTAAAAATGTTCCATTAAATAATGTATTCATAGTCAATTTAATATTTTCATTCTAATTTCTACAACACGAAAATAGCGTCAGAAAACAAATACGTTGTTAATTTCACAAAAGAGTAGCGTATGTAAAAATACTACAGTAGAATGCGACTACGCGTATATTACATGACATAAAACATTTCTTATTATACGACATAAAATATTTCCGAAACGAAATCTTCTGCTATACTGCTTCAGTATTAACAAAATTTTTAATTTTATTGCATTTTTAAAAATCCATATTTTTCTGCAGCAAAATCGAAATAACAGAAATTCATATTCTTATTTCTTTCGATGTAATCGAATAATGGCCATAATTTGGTTGATCAACACGTCACGTAATTTTTTAATATACCATAAAATATAGTAAAATATTATTACAAATAAACACAGAAACATGCATGTCTGCCGTTTTATTTTAACATAAACAAATACCTGATTTAAAACCGTTTTTAAATTTAATATATATACTAGCGATATCGCAATAACAGCAGCGATAATTATTATTGTTTTCAATAATGTAGTCTTTACGATAAATAACTTTTGTTCGATGAACAGATCATTTAAAAATGTCTGCCGTTAACTTCCTTACCAAAGTGACACTGCAAATTATGAGCAGTAACAATATCCATTTTTTGATAAAATGAAAAAGCGTCTAAATATAATTGGATCAGGTGGAGAAACCTTGCACCAACAAAGTCGTACTGCCTGGAGGGAGCAGATTGGGAAAGCCTTGGCCTGCACCAGGCTGTAGTGCTGATAAAGAAGAATTTACTATACCTAGATAGTTATTTTTAACGTTTATATCATACTCTCTTTAGGTCACTCTCTCATCATCTCTAGGTATCTCATACGATACAATATCCTTATTAGGATATGGCAAAATTCACTTCATAGTTTTAATATACAGTTTAGGAAAATAGCATACTGATTCTCAATATTGAGGCAATGAGCATCGAGAGAAATCAAATATTGACGATAATGGACTATGTTATAATTTTTATATCAGTATTCTAGTCAAGCATATAGATTTTTTTCTTTATGAATACTAGCTGACCAAATTGTTCATTTTAATAGTCAATTATATTTAGACGCTTTTTCATTTTATCAAAAAATGGATATTGTTACTGCCCATAATTTGCAGTGTCACTTTGGTAAGGAAGTTAACGGCAGACATTTTTAAATGATCTGTTCATCGAACAAAAGTTATTTTTCGTAAAGACTACATTATTGGAAACAATAATAATTATCGCTGCTGTTATTGCGATATCGCTAGTATATATATTAAATTTAAAAACGGTTTTAAATCAGGTATTTGTTTATGTTCAAATAAAACGGCAGACATGCATGTTTCTGTGTTTATTTGTAATAATATTTTACTATATTTTATGGTATATTAAAAAATTACGTGACGTGTTGATCAACCAAATTATGGCCATTATTCGATTACATCGAAAGAAATAAGAATATGAATTTCTGTTATTTCGATTTTGCTGCAGAAAAATATGGATTTTTAAAAATGCAATAAAATTAAAAATTTTGTTAATACATAGAGTAGATTTCGTTTCGGAAATGTTTTATGTCGTGTAATAAGAAATGTTTTATGTCATGTAATATACGCGCCGACGCATTCTACTGTAGTATTTTTACATACGCTACTCTTTTGTGAAATTAACAACGTATTTGTTTTCTGACGCTATTTTCGTGTTGTAGAAATTAGAATGAAAATATTAAATTGACTATGAATACATTATTTAATGGAACATTTTTACGAGTCTAAAAATTAGTTATAAAATGACAAAAATTTGGACGTCTGCCATAACTGTTTATGGTAATTGGAACATACAGACTAATATTATAAATGCGAAAGTGAGTTTATTTATTTGTGTCGCTTTCACGTCATAATTAATTGATCAATCTTCATGACATATATATCAGTACACATAGGTGTGTGGAATATCGTTAGATAGATCTAAAAATGATATAGAGGTTCCAAAATAACTTTTTTATTTAAGTCAGTGGTTGGTGAGATATGCGCTTCTAAAGTCAGAAAAAGTGTGACCCTCTATCTAATTTTTCAACTGACGTGTGTAAATTTCTAAAAAAATTAAGATTGTAGAACTTAAAATAAACTTCCAACGAAAATTAATTTGAATAAGATATGTTGTGTAGTTTTTGAGATATGGGATATTGTCGGTACCGACTGCAGCGATAACTTTGTCACAGGGTCTTCGAGAAAACAAATTTATAAGTTTAATATTGTTTGGTGCTACGGAACCCTTCGTGCGCGAATCAGACTCGCACTTCGTCGGTTGTTTATTTTCCCTCACTAGCGAAGCCTGGAGGGAAGTTATGCTTTTTATTACTAATGAACTACTGAAGGGCAGATTTTTGCAATTAAATTTTGGCAAAACGCAACCCTACCTGCTTTTTAGATTGGTTCTCCCAGTTGTCTTTATTTTACTTCAATTCACTATTCTTCGAAAATAAACAGATTATGTGTCTTTTTGCCACTATCTTTCAACTTAAACGTAAGGGTTACGCGACCTTGTATAGTAAACAGGCTTCTATGAGTTCCTGACTATAATTCATAAAACAACTTTGCATCTCGCTCTGTTCTCGAGATGAAATTTATCAACTTAAACGCAAGGGTTACACAACCCGCAGTGCATTATATTTATCAGGCGCCGTGCGTCACCATCAAAGCGATTCGCGACGCGGCAAACCCTTTACTTTGATTTTGGCTTTGAATGCTGAGCGATACCGATATTATTAAAATCTATTACACTGGGAATGCAGTGTTTTTCTTAAGCTGTTTGTTATTAGAGGTTCTATTTATGATGATGAAACGTTTAAATCTAATCTTGAATGAGGAAATGATGAAAATTACAAATACTTTGGTATAGAAAAGAAAAAATAATTTCTTAGTAATAAAGACCCAAACAAAAAAATGTTACAAACTATTTTCGTCTTATATTTTTGAGAGGAATACGAAAAAAGTCTTTATATACCAATTAACCAACACAGTGTATATTTCGTACGAAAAGTCTTTTCATACCAATTTGTACGGAAAAGTCTCATATAATTTTGTACAAAAAAAGTCTTTTGATACGATAAAAGTATTTTCAAACCAATTTGTACGAAAAAAGTCTCGGTATCATTTTGTACGAAAAAAGTATTTTCATACCAATTTGTACGAAAAAAGTCTCGGTATCATTTTGTACGAAAAAAGTCTTTTCATACGAAAAAAATTATTTTCATACGAATTTGTACGAAAAAAGTCTCGGTATCATTTTGTATGAAAAAAGTCTTTTCATACGAAAAAAGTATTTTCATACCAATTTGTACGAAAAAAGTCTCGGTATCATTTTGTACAAAAAAAGTCTTTTCATACGAAAAAAGTATTTTCATACGAATTTGTACGAAAAAAGTCTCGGTATCATTTTGTATGAAAAAAGTCTTTTCATACGAAAAAAGTATTTTCATACCAATTTGTACGAAAAAAGTCTCGGTATCATTTTGTACAAAAAAAGCCTTTTCATACGAAAAAAGTATTTTCATATCATTTTGTTTTTTTTTTATTATTTTGTTTTCATATCATTTTGTTTCATATCATTGAGTTTTCATATCATTTTGTACGAAAAAAATGTTTTCATACCAATTAACCGAGACAGTGTATATTTTGATTATGTAAAAAGCAGTGATGACGTAGATTTTTGCGTAATAGCATCTTATAACGTACCGGCGTTGATTGAAGACGGGATTGAGGAATTTAAGCAACTCGAACTTGACATCTTGCAGGTTCGAAGTGGGGACGGGCATCCCGCCCTCAGCCACTTTGCCCTTCCGGTGGTAATGGTCCCGGATGTTTTTCCATCTTAGTTTGCAGTCTTCACCTATAACAGATGTTGCAAAAGTCGTAATTTAGATAATTTATTCTATTGATCTGAAACATCTAATGGCGCGTTTTGGTGTTAAAAGTTAAAAGTTGGAGTTAAAAGTTCCGATGGCACATCGCGACTGCCACTCGGACAGTTTCGCGTCTTGTCGGCCTTTTCGACTTAATTCGGCCAGTTTCGCGTCTTGTCGGCTAACAGTATTACAAAATTAAAAATATATTTTCAAAAATATAAAATAACAAAATTAAATTAATACTTTATTTTTAATATTATCTGAATATTTGTTGTTTCGTTTTTAATTCGTTCAAATAAAAATATATTGAATTATTTTTATGTTCAAATAAATATATATTGATCAAAGATATAACAAATTTAGATGTTTCACATCTGACAGGACGCCTGTGATTGCTCACATTTTTTAATTTCGAATTTTGAATTTTGTTGCTTTTGGTAATATACATAATTGTATAAATCCGGTAGTTCTTCTAAATTTTGATATTTTTCGTGCAATATTGCGAAATACAAATTAAAAACGAGTCTTGAAAAAAATTCAAAAATTGATTGAAAAATAATCCAGTTATAGGTTTCTAAATTTGAAGATGCGGATAGAGTTGGGTATATCCCTGTCTCTTTTCTTCTTGTAGAATATAATGTGTAATTTTAAAAATGACCTCACAACACAGTATTGCCGTCATTGTCTAAAGGTTAAATTTAAACTTTTATAACTCGGTCAATTTTTAAGATTGTTTAAAAAATTTTTCACTCTTCATCAGCTTGTACCTTGAAATTATGATTAATGAAATTTAAAAAAAAATAGTCGAATACCATCAATGAGAATATATCTAAAATTGTAAGAGAGAAGATTGTGTGATTGTTTTGATTTGATTGAGGAAAACTTTTCGAACAAACATTTTTCTAGATTCATTTGTCATATAAATTCGACCTTATTTATAGTTCGTCGTTTTCTGAGCGTAAAGAATATTATTTCCATACATTTTGTATGAAAATGTAGCAATGTTGATGCTTGCTTGAACGCGAAAAGGCCTCAGATGACCGCGTTCGAACGCGCGTTGTCGCAATATACGTTCCTTTCACAGACGGCGCAGCGGTCATGTGCAGATGGCGCGTTCTTTTATTTACAACATAAGTTGCATACATTCGTGATGCTGCGAGCCATTTGCGCCTTGATGGGGAGAGTAGTCTTTCATGCTTTGTTTCGACCGTCATTGTGGGTTTGTAGCTCCGATTAAGTATTAAAATGCTATCTGTCGCATTGATAAGAAAATACAATTGCTAATTTTATAGATACTCGTAAATTTATGGCAATAAGGTTGTCATCAATTTAAGAAATCGGGCTATTACTTCTATAGTATCAATTTGCTAGTAATTTTTGAAAGGTTGAAATAAAAGTTGCTATTAATGTAGTTTTTCACATGGCTACACGGATATATTAAGGAAACGCTACAATGCTAATACAGAACCTCGTCATCATGTGTGCATATAGCTTTTTGGGATATATATAGCTTCTTGGAGGATATTTAGCCTCTTCACTTTCTTTGAAGCTAATATATATCGTATTTACCTTATCTTTCGTTGCAGTAATTATAGTTGCGTTAGCCAGATTTATTTAGTAATTATATTTAGCGTTAGCCAGAGATATAGATTTTATAGTATTTGTTCTTGTAACTCTTTATCGCATGTGGCTTGAATGTAATAATAAAAATTTACTTCGAATTCGATCTATAGAAGTTATCACAATTAGCAAGATGGAGAAATTAGCACGATGGAGAGAAGTATGAGAGCAACCACGAAAAGATATAACTCGCATGCTCAAAAGCAATTAATTACTTTGCAAAAGGTTGGTTTCAGTTCGCTGTGCATATACATGAGTTTCGCAAAAACACGTGTCAGCGACATTTACATACAAATGTTTAACGATAAATACAAAAATTAACATTCTAGTATCTTTTTAGTTGACAAGATAGTTCCAACGTCTTTTTAAATTCTAGATTTTAGATTATAACACAGTTTTAAACTGACATATTCAAGATAATATCTATTAAACTTAATACGAGTTCCAGACTCCAGAGTTTAATAAAATCCACAATTAAAAAAAATAAACAATTAAATGAAATTACGTGATGTAGTATTATTTCTACTTTCTTTAATTTCTTTACCACGACCTTGGTTTCGTTGTATTACAAGATCTTCAGGTGGGATATTAGCAAAGAACATCTTTGCTAATATTCCTCCTGAAGATGTTGTAATACGACGAAAACTAGGTCGTGGTAAAGAAATTAGGAATAATACTACATCACGTAGTTTCATTTAATTGGGAATAATGAATTTCTACAAAATTAACGCCAAATATATTCAATATTTAATAAAATCAAAAGAAGGTTTCTCTTTATATCTTATAAGATCAGATCCGTATAAAAGTGTCGATGAGATTGTGAATACCATACAAACTCTGTCGCAGTAGTGTATATACAAGTCAAGATTATATGCTTATACGTATATAAAATGTTAACTGCTTTATCAGTCATTGGAATTATCAGCTATATTTCACGAAGAGCGTGAAATATCAAAATATGCTAGGAGCGGTTTTCACAGATAAGTATGAAAAAAAGGTCCGACAATAATATAGCAATTGCTGCAAAGTAGGCTAAAAAGTTCTTAGTTTTCGTAAAAAAGTAGGTGTAGTTTAGCCTGTGTTAATATGAAAAGTCATGATAAAGGGAACAGAAAAAAAATCGTATCCTACTTTAAGCTAAGAAAGCATATTTGATTAAAAACGAATACGTGTTAAATTGATTTAACGTGTTGACTACAATTCATTTAACGTGTTGACTACAATTGATTTAACTTGTTAACTATAATTGATTTAACGTGTTGACTACAATTCATTTAACGTGTTGACTACAATTGATTTAACTTGTTGACTATAATTGATTTAACGTGTTGACTACAATTGATTTAACGTGTTGACTATAATTGATTTAACTTGTTGACTATAATTGATTTAACGTGTCGACTACAATGCTGACATTGACATGAGAGAATTATGATGGAGATTATTGGTCCGATATTATTTTCACTGATGGAACATTATTTTAGCATTGAAGTCTGTGACGAAAGCTTAGTCAGTAGACCATAAAAACCTTCACACACTGCTAAAGTAAATGTCGGGAGATATTTCTCAAAATATGGTTTTAAGATAATGGTCTTTTTTATAAAAGATTCGAACGCACTAAGAACAAAAAGGAGTGATCATTGCATTAGACTAACTTACCCATCGCCTGATGCGAATTTAATAGAAAATTTAAGTGGTTTAATGTAACTGTAACATGTAAAATGTATCTGTAGTCTGATGAAATTGTGTTAAGAAATATGGAAAATTTGACGAGATTTTTCAGCAGAGTATGCTAGAAATCAGCTAAAGAAGTTAGTTGGCTATACTGCTGACTAACATCGCAGGTGTAGAGCTAATCTATTAAACTATGGAGTCTGGAAGTCGTATTAAGTCTAATAGATATTATCTTGAATTTGTCAGTTTAAAAATGTGTTAGAATCTAAAATCTAGAATTTAAAAAGATGTTAGAACTATCTTATTAGTTAAAAAGATACTAGAATGTTAATTTTTGTATTTATCGTTTAAAAATATGTATGTATATACCGTTGACACGTTTTTGTGGAATACATGTGTACGCACAGCGAACTGTAACCAACCTTTTGCGAAGTAACTAATTGCTTTTGAACATGCGAGATATATCTTTTCTTATTTGCTTTCATACTTTTCTCTGTCGTGTTTATTTCCGACTCTTAAGGCTTATAATGTTACGCCGACTTTGTATTTTGATAGCTATTATAGTGGTAGATTGAAAATTCAAAATTTACATTTGACTCGAAATGAGTAGATATTTGTTAGTATTAAGTTGGGGTAGAATCCTTGTTTAAGTTTCAAGCATTTTTACCATTTCAAAATTATTTATATGCATTTGTCTGCACATTTCCATAATCACAGCGCCACTTCTTTAATATCATTGATATACATTATTTCCATGTGATTATGTACTGTACTACTAGTATGCGTAAGCGGGTTTGTTCGTTACTAGTAATAACTAGTGGGTGATATACGAAATCTTGGAACGGGGTTAATATGTTCTTATACAAAACAATATATAATAATTAAAATATACCCAAAAAAGAGGTATTCTCAAAGAAAAATATCCTATTCTAAAGATCAAAGCAGATTTTAGCCAATATTTGGTCCGATCAACATTTATCTCGCTCTTATTTTAATGCTTTCTCTGTCATAAGCGCAATCGCTGAACGGTTCTTATTTCGATCGTTCCATTAGATCATGTATGACTGCCTCCGTACATGTCCACCTCGAGGTGTCCTTATTAGCGAAGTCGTTTTTCATAAAGTTTGATAATTTATTTTTTTTATATATTTATGCAAACATTGAGTGTACGTAAAATGATTGAGTACTTTCAGATGCCCTAATAATTACGTAGTAACTCCTAATGTTAGAGCACGTACACCCGACATTAGGGGTTACTGCATATCACCGTTGCTTTGTCTCCACATTGGTAGAGGACACGATTGTATACCTAGATGTCCCACTTTAGTGAAGGACTCTCGGAAGAGAAATTCGGTTGAATTCTGAAAGGGGTTGTTATATTTTACGGACGATTTGCTACAACTACAAAATATCATGTTCAACTCACTATTCTTGCCCATCTCGCGTGCGATCTCCGCCCATATGTGTTCCTTCTGGGATTTGTTCTTGTATCCCTTGCTGTGTACTACGTAGAGGGGCGGATTGTCGCGTACGAGCTCGATGAGCCGCTCGTCGTCCTGTGTGGAGAAGCCTAGCTGGCGGCGCGAGGACATAGCGGCGACGGCGCGTGCGGGTGCGGGCGGGCGCGGAGGCCGACTGTCGGCGGTGATCGCCGCGACCGGCCGAGCGCCGGGCGGCGTTCGCGGGCGGCGGGGAGGCGCGGGGCTGCGCGTTCGCGGGGGGTCGATCGCGTCGGAAGCGTCGCGCGGCGGCCGGCGAGGTAGGTACCTAGCTAGGTCGCCGCAGGTGTCTGTCCCTTGCGCGCGTAGTGGTGCGACTCGTGTCGCTAAGTCGGGTCGGATGTTCGCGTTTGGGAAGCGCGTGGGATGGGGATATATTGGTGGAAAGGATAATAAATTAGGGGTTGAATTTATATAATAGAAAGGGTACGAAATTTCTTTTAAGTGTGGTAGTCTCTTCACCCTTTTTTGGATAAAAATAAATTACGCGATAATTTAAAAGAACCGTTTGATTTGCAATTGCAATTTTCGTTTCTAAATTTCTCTCGCGCACATAAAAATGATTAAAAGAAAAAAAACACGGTCAAATGTGAGTAAATCTCGCAGCCGGAAGATTCCGTACCGTTATACCATATTATCGCAAGTAGGTACTGTGCAAATAAAAAAAGCGAAAATAGAAATGTTATGATTTTTTTCCCATTAATGACGAAATTAATAATTTTTTTTACTCGTTCATGAGACCTTCCATAGTGCCATATTTCAAGATACTACGTGAATGGTAAAAATACCTTACAAGTACAAGGTTTGGTGAGTGTGTTTGTTCCTTTTTTTTGCATCGAGTTAGAACTCAAAAGAAAGATCTTGAATATTTTACAAGATTACAGGACAGTAGACGTTATCATTTTGATTATAATTAACTTGATACGAGTACCTCTGGCTGTTCCTGAGGAAAGGGACAGACAAACGGACAACATAGTAATCCTACAAGGGTACCTTTTTTAGATTGCAAAACTCTAAAAAGGATCATATTAAAGTTAGATCACGTAAGGGTTGCTTTTCGTATTGATGTTAAGGTATCTAGGTCTAGATTTTTAAAATGTTAGGTATTTTTTTATTATCTAAGAGGGACCTTCATAATTTCGATTTCAATTAAACGAAATAAGAAAGATTCAAGTACCTGTTGGTTGCAAATATTTGCTCGTCGTTCACTAACCCACAGTTGGGTATTTCGTATTATTAAAGTTTATTTACAGCTGGGCAGACTCGGATTAAATATTTAATTTTTAGCCATAATATTAAATCTAATCGCTGGTATATCAAGTACCGAATTTCACGATGAAGATGTAGAACTATCAAAACGTTTCTCATTTCGATCGTTCCATTAGATCATGTATGTCTGCCTCCGTACATATTAGCGGTTCGTTTTTCATAGAGTTTGAGAATTACATTTTTTATGTTTATGCAAACATTCGGTATGCGCAAAATGTTACCCACATTTTTTACCACCCACGCTTTAGATACTTTAATACTTACGTAGTAACTCCTAATAGTAGAGCACGTATACTCGAAATCAGGGGTTACTGCGTATCACCGTTGCTTTGTCTCCACATTGGTAGAAGGCCCGATTGTATACCTAGATGTCCCACTTTACTGACGGACTATCAGAAGAGAAATTCGGTTGAATTCTGAAAAGGTTTGTTATATTTTATTTTTGACGATTTGCTACAACTACACAATATAACGTTCAACTCACTGTTCTTGCCCATCTCGCGTGCGATTTCCGCCCATATATGTTCCTTCTTTCCGCCCATATGTTCTGATTAAAACCATCGATGAAAAATTACTGTGCGTATTCATTTTAATAAATGTTTTAAAATAAAGATTTGACGTATGCCTGTCATGTTTCCTTTTGCTGCTACATCACTGCAAACTTTGTGCAATCCTTTTTAGAATGATTTGAAAAGATGGGTTGTAAAGCCCAGGGTGCGTCTCCCCTCCTTCTGCGAGCGGGATGTTAATTAACTTGTTAATTTACACTAGAAGAATTCGTTATGAAATATATTCTGAAATACTTAGATTATCTTATTATATATAATCTTTGGTGCGTCTGTTAGTGATCGCGTAACTTCTGATCGACTTAACTGACTAAGGTCATATTCACACAATATATGTATATGTTTTGTTAAGATGGTGGTTCATAGCTATGCTAGGATTCGACAGAGGGCACTGTAGTCAAGCTATTAAAAAATTCTTTATTTATGGACCAAAATGATTCATCCACAATATATGTCGGTTTAGCGCCAAAAAGAAAACCACAAAATCTGGACCTAATAGATGGCGCTTTGTTTCAAAGGGCAGAACAACGGAACAGAAAATATACCTATGTACTCTAACTTAAGAGACTGAGGTCCATTTCAGTCTAACTTATTAGTGATAGGTCGTGCCGTGTACCCCCCATTACTTTATACGGAAATTATTGAATGCAACCAGTCGCTAACTTCAATTACTAACCAAACGACTCGTGTGCAGACGGCCGAAGTAGGATTGGTCGAATAGTGATAATAGGATTGGTCGAATAGTAATAGGTTATTTAACAAATATTACTTCAGCTTTTCATTTTGTTATATTTAGTACTTATCGCGGTATGTAATAGTATTATTATATGTTGTTACCCATGAAGTTTACTAAGCAACCCCTCTGTTTTTACTAAAACGAAAACATCGCATATTATTTTAAATTGCCAGGGTTTTCTTATGCCTGAAAGAGTTCATGAACTCCTTGTGGTACCTATTTATTTAGTTGAATTTATCTACCTGTTGATCATTGGTGGGGCGAAAGGATTTTCTGAGAATAACAGCCTAATCGCATTTCATTTTTATACTGTTGGGCGTACAGATCCCATGCTTCAAAAGTTTATTGCGGATATGCTATTTTGTCTTAAATAGAGAAGAGTTGGCTATATAATACAGCTATTTAAACGGTACAGCCTTGAGGTTTCAATCGAATCGTTACTTTTTGTGCACTATCGTTATAAGCTCCAGCATACGCCTGGCTTCCTACCTTCTGTTGTGTTGTTGTGTTTGGTAAATATTCTACTTTTAAATGGAAAAAATATTTTTTTTAGACTTTCATCATATTTTTCCGATTGATGCATGAAGACATAATTTGTTGTAATAGTAATTGAGTAATATGTTTCATATTTACCAGTGATACTACTCTGTTGTACATTGTTACGTTTTTATTTGAATTATGACGTTATTTTTGTACATTGGTTTTTAAACAATATTTCAGTTTGATAAATCATACCGACTGGAGCGCTTTAATTGCATCGGTAGATTTAGCCAATCGGAAAATCCGTTACCGACATGTTATTCTTTATTTCAGATGTCGGAAAAGAGAAGAAAGTATTATCGAAGGAATGAGATAGATTTATATGGAGCTTACAAAAAGTAAACTGGTTGAAAAAAAAATCGCAAAAACTTACCCCATTTCCAAGCCAAGAATTTTACGTTATGTAAACAAGAGGAAAAACTAAAATCCGACTATGGAGAAAATAATTGAATAACTCGAAATACATTCATATATAGTCTGCAAAATTCATAACGATATAGACCCTAGAACACTCTCTGCATCATGACGAATCTAAGGTCACCTCATTTATTAAAATTTCTTTAGTAGTTTAGTCTGTACGATGGAACAAACTTACTCACATACATACATAAATACATAGCCTGTTGAATTCAAAACATTAAATTTCCTAGGACATTCTCTGGGTTAAGACGAATCTAAGAATACCTGGTTTGTTGAAATCACTTTAGTAGTTTAGTCCGTATGAGGGAACAGACTTACTTACATACATTATACATATATAACCTGTGAAATTCATAACGTTATATACCATAGGACACTCTCTGGATCAAGATGGGTATAAATACATCTCATTTGTTGAAATAAATTTAGTAGTTTAGTCTGTACGAGAGAACAAACAAACTTACATACATATATACATACTCGTATATAGTCTGTGAAATTAATAACGTTATGTACCCTGGGACACTCTTTGGATCAAGACGAATCTAAGGATTCCTCATTTGCTGAAATCATTTTAGTAGTTTAATCTGTGGGAGGAAGCGGACTACCTCACATACATACATACTTACATAACTTTTGAAATGCATAACGTTATATATCTTAGAACACTGTCTGGATTAAGACGAATCTAAGGATTCCTCATTTGCTGAAATCATTTTAGTAGTTTAATCTGTGGGAGGACGCGGACTACCTCACATACATACATACTTACATAACTTTTGAAATGCATAACGTTATATATCTTAGAACACTGTCTGGATCAAGACGAATCTAAGGATTCCTCATTTGCTGAAATCATTTTAGTAGTTTAATCTGTGGGAGGAAGCGGACTACCTCACATACATACATACTTACATAACTTTTGAAATGCATAACGTTATATATCTTAGAACACTGTCTGGATTAAGACGAATCTACGAACACCTCATTTATTTAAATTACTGTAGTAGTTTAGTCTGTACGAGGGAAAAAAGTAACTCGCATACAAACAAACATACATAGTCTGTGAAATTCATAACGTTATATACTCTAGATCATGACGAATCTAAATACTTTTCATTTGTTGAACGCACTTTGGTAGTTTAGTCTACAGACTAAACTACGAGGGAACACACTTACTCACATACATATGTACATGCATACATACATACATCGTCTGTTAAATTCAAACCATTATATTCCCTACGATATTATCTGGATCAAGACGAATCTAACAATACCTGTTTGTTGAAATCACTTTAGTAGTTTAGTCCGTATGAGGGAACAGACTTATTTACATACATATGTGCATACATAACCTGTGAAATTCATAACATTATATACCATAAGACACTCTCTGGATCAAGACGAATATAAAGACATCTCATTTAATGAAATAATTTTAGTAGTTTAGTCTGCATGAGTGAACAAATAAACGTACTTACATACATATATAGCCTGTGAACTTCATAATGTTATGTACCCTGGGACACACTCTGGATCAAGACAAATCTATGGGTACCTCATTTGTTGAAACCACTTTAGTAGCTTAATCTGGAGAAGAGAAGAAATTAACTCACTGGCATTCGAGATCGCGGAAAAACAAAATGTAGGGGATATTATGTTAATTCAATAAGGAAAAGTGTATGATCGGCAAGGAATTGTTTTCCGAGTTCATGAAACGATTATTATCAAAGATTGTTATCAAGGCCTCAGCATTAGGATATCTGAGAGTATATCACTAAACAGAATAATAGAGAAACCGTGCACAGTTTATATGAGTTGCTTGAAAAATCCTAGATGAGAATAACTTAATGCCCATCAGCTAATTTATATATTTAATGTGTTTGAAATCGACTTTTTAACAGTTTAGTTTCGAAGTGAAAAAAGTTGGCATGATCTCGTGGCGTTAATTGTTACATAATTTTTTTCAATAAAGACATTTAAGGTATTATACGAAAGCCTTTATTTTTATACCGTAATCCTTAAGAAATTCTGTTATTATTTCTGAAACAAATCGAAGTCGAAAAAAGCTTTAAAGAAAAAGGTAACTAACGCCTTTTAATGAAAACATTCATGGTTTTCCCCTAGTGACGATGACGAGGTAACTTCACCCCTAATATAGCACCGTAAGACTATTCAGGTGAAACGAATTTCTCTTTAAGTTCATCCAAGCAAACGTTAACGTATCTTTCTAACTAAATAAAATGTGTCCTCCAAATTTCTTGTTTCTGTGGCTTATGGATGAGGTTGAGTGTCAATACAACGGTCAGTTAGTCAGGTTTGATATATATATATATATATAGAGGAATGACAGAATACCTCGCATCTCATTCTATGATGAGCAAGTGGAAATTGTTGTGCATTTTACGATCGACAATTACCTACCATTACAATTAATTACCGATAAAGTTAGATTTCGCTTCAAGCAATCTCTTGTAGGTAACCAATTCCAATCGAAGTGCATATTTGTTGGCTGAAGGAAGTGTGGGAGGGAAATAGAGTAGACAAAGGTAGTATCGAGTAATGTAAATAGTTGTAGTGACGTGTTGGTTTAACATTTGAACACGTGTATTGACGTAGCTTTCCGTATGAGCAAAGTTCAATTTATTACACAACAAGCCGTATATACACTTTAAATGAATGTTTATGGAATAATGTATTATATTTAGAAATGACGAGAGTAAGTAGATTTTCAGAACGTAATAACGTAAATCTGGAGCTAACCTTTAACGTAATGTTAGGTTTGTATATTAAACCTTACGCAACAAGTTAAAGCGAGATATTTAGATCTATTCTGTTGGGTTATGCTACATATTATAGGTGAGATATTTCTACTGATAACGTTATGTAACAAATTATAGTGGAGACAGAATATATAGATTGCGTCGGTCACATACTTCCATCCAGTTGAGCCGTGACCTATATTCTAAAACATTGTTAGTTATTCTAAGGCCGAAAATATAGTAGATACGTAAATTTTGAAACAATTCATTTTATTCTGTGGATTGTAAGTAAGACTAGATACCGCATGTCTTTGCAATCAAATAAAAATATTATAAATATTTGATAAATATATGTATTTTTGTTTACATGTCGTTTTATTTAACGAAAGTGAAATACACTATTTTGCAAAAAAAACGGGCACTTATAGGAATAAACAATATCAGTTATTTTATTATTATTTGATGCATTTTATATGGCGATATGATGAGAATATTGTTATTTATTATTGAGATATCGTTTTATCTACTTCAGTCATTAAAAATGCGAATAAATAAAAAAACGATGTAACGTCCATAGACGAGCGTTTCCATACTGGTACATTAAAACTGGCTAAAGTTTATTTTTGAATATTTTTTATTAATTTAACATAAAATTTGAAAATTTAGTCACGAGTATGCCCTCCTCTAGCTAAAATCAATGCGCTTAATCTGCTATGCATGCGTTTGACGACGTTTTTTATCATTTCCTGGGGAATACGTTCCCATTCAGCGACGATCATATTTTTAAGGGCCTGAATGTTTACTGGAGCTGGCTTTACGGCTCTGACGCGTCGTTTGAGATTATCCCATGTGTGTTCCCATATGAGGTGGGGTCGTCTAGCTGGCCAGTCTAACCGACGAATTCTGGCCTCCTGCATATACGCATCAACGTCTCTAGAGCGGTGGGCGCGAGCGTTGACGTCCATAAAAATGGACTCGCCTCCAACTGCTGTTAATGCGGGTTGGGTATGGGGAATAAGAATCTCTGTTATTTACCTTTGCGCATTAAGTGTGCTATTTTCAATAAAAACTAAGTCGGTACGGTCATCTGAGTTAATACCATCTCACCACTAATCAATATACGAGCTTCATCGGAGAATAAAACACTAGTCTTGTTGAGTCCATGACGAAACATTTTGAGCGAATCTCATCTGGCAACTCGATGCTCACGGAACAATGTAGGGCCCCGAGCTAGGCTATAACTACGTATATTGACGGCCTGAAGTCTCCTTCTGACTGTCCATAGGCTTACTCGTGTACCTCTGACGTCCTCGAGGTTCTGTTTGAGATCCACATACGTAACTTGACGATTTCGTAGCGCTGGACTGACTATGAAGCGGTCGTCCCGTGGCTCGGTGCACCGTTTTCTTCCAGAACCAGGTCTTCTAGTGACAGAGCCCGTTTCTTGGTATCGTTGCCAGGTCCTTTGGACGATGGAACGGCTTAAATTATACTGCTGAGACCCATAACATTGGCTACAGCCTTCTTCAATTTTACTAGCTCTTATCGTTTTTTCAACCCTACTTATAACAGCAAATAGAAGTGAACTAATGCAGCAAACACTATTCCCGCCATACCACCCGGGTAGTCTCAAGGCCCCTACTGGGACCCGTAACGACCCACCTCATACAAAAAGGGGACCTTCGAAAGTCCCCTTATAGTGTCAAACGTAACAAATGAAAAAGAACTAACTTATGAATGAGTTGGATTTCATTTACCGCCAAAAAATACGTTTTTGTCAGTGAAAGAGAATTTTCATTCAAAAAGAATAAATTTCAAATTTAGAACGTTTTTCTTTATGTGCCAGAATACACTATACCTGCCAGTAACAATTACAATTAATACAACCTCTTAATAAATAATATTCTATTAATAATATGACAAAATCAAAACCGCCCGTTTTTTATGCCAAAGAGTGTATATTTATGCATACTAGCCAAAGAGTGTATATTGATGCATTCATCCATGGTTTGAGAGTACGTTCCTATAATAATTTAAAATGATAATATGTAGTTTATCAGGTTTGCTAGAGTAGGTATTACAAAAATAAGGAAAATTTTGACAATTTTTGTTAGATACATAAATTTTTCTAAAAAATATTTTTATTACAAAATATATTGTTATATCTTAAAGAGGGTAGTTTGGATTAAGTTTGCTGTGAATTTTATTAAATTATATTTAGAAATCAGGCGTGTATATAACATCGCGTAGAGGCCGTTCGCTGCTATAGACTTTAACACAATAACCGTTATTTATAAATTATTTTTAAAACAATTGTGCGTGTCAGCTCCGACGCATGACTGTACGTACAATTGTCTTGGAATGTACAAATAAGTAAAGGGGGTAAATAAACGCATATCTTATAGTAGTGAAAGCATATATATACATATATACACACATATATATATATATATATATATATATATATATATACATATATATATATATATATATATATATATACTTTTATTCATATTTATTTGTATTAATTCTTTATCACCTGGAACGACATCACCCATAACTGATATTCATATGTATTGAAAAGGTTTGAAAACTGTATTATTTGTGACATTTCTCCTTTGTTATAATCTCATTCCTATAACATTAATAAACATACAACTCATTTTCAAATGTACAGATAATATTACAGATACTTGTATCCACAAAACTTGTACCATTGTACGTATCTAAAGGAAAGTACCAATTAGAAATGAGGGATAAATTGCCTTAGCAATGCTTTATTTTTAGGATTTAACTTATTTTATTTTTCACATTTGGTAATTTAATAAATTTTTACGGAAAAATATATTGTATTTTGAAAAGTTATTTATTAATATCCTAAATTGGAATTAATTTTTTTAATTCCAATGTAGGATTCTATTATTAAAATTTAATCTGACTAGAGACGTAATGCTTTACCTATAGCTAGAATATTAAAAAGTGCATTAAAATTAGTTTACACTGGCTGGTTAACTTTATCTATCACCAGAATGTTAAAATGTGCATTCAATTAGTTTGAACAAGATGATATAAGCCAGTGGCTGCTTTAATTCAGAAAGTTATTAATACATATTTATTCTTCATATATGGTAATTTTACAAATACTTGCAAAAAGTATTCTGATAAATTGAATTTGAGTACAAATGATGACAGAAGTTACATTAAGTAAAAATTCTGTTATTAAAATCCAATGTATGGTTCAATTTGTCTATAACTAAAACAAACACGTGCATTAAATCAGTTTGGACTAGATAATATAAACCATTCTTTCATAGGGTTTCAACATGAAAATCCTATTTCATTGGTTAATACACCATTTCATTGAATATTTGGTTTACTTATCTCTTACCAAATTGCAATGTGTACTTGTAGACCCTTATTAACAAAGCTTGACAACATAAATGCCACTTTAACAATTAGTAAATAATTCCCACTATTTTTGTGTAAAATAAAAAATATGAACATTAATATTTTTTTGTTTTTAAATGTTTTAAATAACCTGCTACACTGCCTTTTTACACACAACAAAATAATGACTACACGATTTATTATTGAAAATTTAACTGTCCGTTGTGAAATTTACAAAATATAAAACAAAACACAATATGAGCAGAAAAATTCACAAAAATAAAAGTAATGAAAATAACAATAGTACAAAAGGTATATAAATAGAGTATGTAAGAAATAAAAACGAAATAAGAAGAAACCAATATTTAAAAACACAAAATAGAATGAAAATGTGTAAATAAAAAAAATTAATAACTAAAAACTTATTTCATTTATTTTTTAATTCCCTCTGCAACTTCAGCATGAGCTTTCGCTTCTCGAACTTGACTTAATGAAATTTCCTTCCGGATTTCACGGAGCTTGCCTTTCTCTGCTCCATTTCATGCCTCATGCAATTTCTTTTTAATTCTTCTGTCTGAAGCAACTGACATTGGCTGAAAGTGAGCCTGATATCGGATTGCTGGCTGCTGGTGCATTCCTGTCCACGTCCGACATGGTTTCCTGCACCTAACCCCTAGGTTGACCAGCTGGAACATCTTCCGTTGCCTCGGACGATGTTGGCAAAGTTTCCGCGGCTTCAACAAAAACTTCACTTCTACTCATCGGTGGTTGCTCAGACGGATCTGTAGCTAATTAACTCTAATTAATTCAATGTCAGTTCGTGAATATTACAAATTTTAAATTTCGACACATTTTCGCATATCACTAGAAAGAAAAGAAAAAAAGTCCAATTGAAAGGTTCTTAAATGAATGATAATCAATTTGTAATTTTAAAAGTGATTTAATTACAATCTACTTTCGTTTGTGATACTGTTTTTTAAGTATTAAATATAAATTGGAATAAAATTCACATCAAATAAATAGACGTGAAAACTTTCGGTGCCCGTTGCTATATTAATTAGTTTCTAGAAAACATTAAACATAAAATGTTAATTCTGCGGTTATCAAAATTCACGTTGTTTACCTCGATCGAATTGCTGGGCAGAATCGTTTGATGGGACTTCCACATTTAGCTCTGGCGCTATTAAGAAACGACGGTGTCAATTTGGATATCGCTAATCGCGTCTCCTCCGCTAGTAGCCATCCGCTGCTGCCTTTCTCTTGCCGACTCTCTTCTCTGCTTGGCTTTCATATTAAGCCAAAGTCGGCACGGTTGACTTCCTTTTGCCTACAGAAACAAATAAGGTACACGTTTCTTAACACATTATTTAAAAAAAAAAGGAATTACATTCATGTAAACAAATTAATTCTTTATTCGTCAAACAAATTAATTCTGACTTCATCTTGCACGAGAGTATGGATCCTATGAAATTAAACTACAGAGATTTAATTTGTCATCACTAGCTGCACGGGGGAAAAGCGCTAATCTATTGTATTTATATAAAATCATACATTCGCATGTCGTCGCTATCTCCTCTCTCTACTCAACTTCAACACTCGACTTAGATCCCGTATACCATTACAGAGATTATTCGTACTACAAGTTTATAACAATTATACATATTTATAACCCTATAATTAGAATGTGCTGATTACATAGCTATATTGTCTCTCAAAATCCGTCCTTGGACATTTTTGAACTGAAATTATTAACATTTAAAAAGTTAATACAAAATATATTATTTATAAATTAAAACCAGCTACGATAGAATTAATGTTTTGATCAGTATGTAGAAAATAATATAATTCTAAGTTAATACTAACTTTGATTAATAAGTGAGCCTTGAAAATGTATACATAAATACTCTACCTATTTTGCGCACACATATAGTCTAGTTTTATACTCTATTCTTTTTATTATTCATCTACATGATTGTAACTGTTTTGTGAGCTTTTAAATAAATAAATAAATTCTGTTTTCATTATAAACGTGAACATTTGATTGTACTTACCCTTTCATTAATAATGCTACTAGCATTATATAGGCGGAATTTTTTTCATCTTCACGTTTGCTCCGTCGGTGCGTTTATTTTTAATTACATCTTTGTAAGAGACCAATATCTGCACTCTGTTTCTGTATAGTTTCTTTTTCTTGTATTTATTTTACTAATTTTGTTAAACGCAACACTTTCAGCCAAACAAATGACGCTTACAACTATCTGTAAATAATTCGATATGTCAATTAAAGATTCGCCTGAAATTAGCTCATAACATATTTTAACGCTCTGAACGTCGTACGTTCTGAACTTCTCATTTTACTAATAATAAAACTTCATACCGGGCGCTGTATATGAAAATCGATTCATAAGGATTAAACTCCAAAAATTACTATTATTATTTAAAAAATCTTGTAATCTTTTATTAGATCATTTTTTTAAGAAATTCTGTCAACAAAATTGTTTAATGTTTTTAAAATTAAGTTTCGAGAACTACTCGTTTAAAATTTTGAGCACATGTATTATCTATATTTTTTTCCAAAATTACATTTAATCACATATTTGTGGACTACCTTAATCTTCTTCTACGGATGTTTTGTCCTGAAATATGCTCTTTTTCATTTATTTTTCACCAATGTATCGCAGATCATCCTCGGAAGAAGCTCACTCCTGTGCATAAACTCTCAGTTCAATTCACATTGTTCGCATTGTTTATGATAGTGATTTGGCAATATATTTTAATATAAGTATAGCAATATTTGCACCAATTTCAATTATAGTTGTATTTTTATTCAGTTAATCTTTTTACAAAGAGAACAGTAGATGCTTGGAGAGTGGCATTAATTATTCTCCTTATAATATGATTGGGTAGTGATTTTACAAACGAGAACAATAAATGCCTGAAGTGCGGCAATTACTGTTCTTTTCACCACAGTAGTGGCAAGAGTTCGCTTGTAGCGAAAAGGTTTTGTCAAATGTCGAGTGAAAATACAAGTGGAATTTACAATGAGAACAGTAAATGTCTGGAACGGAGCGTTTATTGTTTTACTCATAAAATGAGTGGCAAGAGTGCAAGGAGCGCAAAGATTTCATCAAGTGTCGAGTGGAATATGAGTGGCACTTACAACGAGAGCAATAAATGCCTGGAGCGCGGTTTTTATTTTTCTTTAACTAAATGGAAAGCGAAAAGTCTGCTTGTAGTCTAAATGATTCGATGAGCCGCTTCCATAAAATAGGTTGTAAGTTCATAAATTTTACGAATTTTTAAATAAAATTTTGACTCTATGTAATTTAAATATCATAGAATAAGAATATTTTTAGAGAAAAAACTATTTTCTTGACATACGAGGAACGTACAGGTTATTAATTTCTTTCGCTTATTGCGATCGCCGATCTATTAAGTAAATTAATATTTGTTATATATAAGATTTTAAAATATATGACAATATTTCTGAATTCAGATTCAACTTTAATTCTATGCAAAAATGTTATAGATTATGTCGGATACGTCAGTTTGGAGTTATACAATATTATTTCGCAGAGTAATGAGTCGTTTTTCCTAAGTTTCAATGTGAAAATTCTAATCGCACGTTTGAATGGGAGTTAAAATGTTTTTTATAGCAAGACGCGCCTCGCGGTTCGGACAGCTTCGTGTATTGTCGGCTTTTCCGACTTAATTCAGCCGGCTTTGCGTCTTGCCTGCCTTTCGGTCAGCTTCGCGTCTGGTCGGCTCTTTCCAACTTAATTTGGCCAAATTCTTTATATCGTTGTGTTTCATTGATATATCTTAAAACGTTAAAAGCGTTACATAAACATAATTAGGCTGGCCCGGGATTACAATCCGGGACTTCTCGCACCCTAAGCGAAAATCACACCCCTAGACCAACGAGCCGTTGTTGTGGTTGTTGAATTTTTGGTATACATTGCTAAGCTTATTTTTTTATAAATACAACGTTCTTATTTATAAACGATTTTTGGCATTATTTTTATTTTTCGGAGTATATAAATAAAATTATTTTTAAGTATAAAACATTTTTATTTAAAATTTTATGAAATTATCAAATAATTGACTGACCAAAACATAGCGCTATGTTTTATCGGAATGTTTAGTACATACAATATTTCGATAGATGGAGCTGTACTAATTGCTTGGTTTAAACGTATATTTGTTATATTTACCTCTGGGTCAGGATCTGGTGAACATTTGTAAAATTTCGATGTTTTACATTTGTCAGGCGTCCTATGACTGCTTTTTTGACATGGGAAGTCTCTTTATAACAATTTTTTTTAAATTGGAATATAAATTTTTTATCGGTAATAAAGGGCCGAATCCAAAAAAATAAAAAAGAAAATAAAATTGGAAATAATTACAGCCGAATCCAAAAAAGGTAAAAATTATGTTTGCCTTGTATTTTTGAGAAGAGTTCTAAAAAATCTTGCTTTTCCTACATCCTGCACATGGTGTGCATATATGCACACGATGTCCGGGAATAAATGCCGGACCAAGACGCTATTCGTTGGCTACAAAGGAATAAATTGTCGTTGAAATAAAGCGTCAAAACACGTCGTTTTTCTAATTGAGTGCAAAAAAAAATATTGCATATAACTCTTTTTAACACACCGAATTTCTCTTTTTAACACACGCACACAAATTCATGCTAGCCGTACGCAACCATTATGTTAACCCGAGCGGTTCTAATTCACGTGCGCAAGTATCGTGGGTGTAAAAAAAATTACGAACAATTATGAATATTATTTCGAATTTTCTGAAAAAAAGTCATCTTTTAAATTTTATTTTGACGAAAATCAACTATTTTTCAGTCAACGCATAACGTATTTCTTTATCCGATATTTAATCTCGGACACAGTGTATGTTACTGAATGAAGTTATGTACTATATAGGTATCTTATTAGTGCTCCGAAACTTATTCTCAAAAGTCGAGGTAATTTTTGTCATCTTCAAAACGATTAACTTTTTATATATGTGACTGTTGATTCCAACATAATTTGAGTGTGGCGCTAATTGGGGTCATATTTTTTGTATTCTATATGAACACAAAATGTTTATTGAGTGTAACGTGATTGCTTCTATCTACAAATCTTACTTAACATTTTGAAGAATTCTCATAGTCCATCGTATATTAACTACAAATCTAAATTAGCTGTTCATGAAATGATTTCCCTTGGCACGATTCGTATATATTCATTATCCTAATGGTACCATCGTCATATTATGTGAATATTCCTTCACTGAAATGCATCAAAACTGTGAAGCAAACTAGACTGTGATAATTGGAAGACACCATCATCTCGTTTAAAAGCTAATTATATTCTTTACTTTTTACTTATAATATATCTCGGTGAAATCTGTTAATAAAGTACCAGTCACTAGATTTTTTTTTTAATTTTTCATTTTGGGCACTAATTTAAAGCTTAATATTTGGCAAACGGAAAGGAAAAGTTGCAAATGGAACTTCAATTTTGAAAGCTCAGTTAAATGATACCATAACTCGGTGAGGTGCCTAAAAATATTTTTCCTCCCATTTTATAATATATGTATTATAAATTTTGGCAAGTTTTTTTTCTATATCAAGCTTGTGATACAACATTTGATGAGGACAAAGCTAAATATACTTTCAATTTAATACTAAGATTTGAACTCGATTACTTTTTAAGACTTAGTCGCTTTGCCAGCTGTATCGCAAAGGATGATCTGCTGTACAACTGGTGAAACGCGTGATAACGAAATAGCCAAAAGTGACTAGAACATCATCACAAAAATAAATGAAAAAAAGAACTATTTGAGGGCCAAAGATTGCTCAAAATAACTTTGCGCCTCAATCAAATATCCACTCGGCGTATTGTTTGACCAGAGTGTTTTTGTGGGATTTAAATTCTTTTTTAGAAGATTTATTGTTTTTGATTAAATGTGAATCTCTGTTAATATTTCGGAGCAATTTTTCTCAAAGATGGTTCCTCTGGTGCCTGTGCTGTGGCAATATGTCAACGTAGAGCCCATTCTCTCTGCAACTATTCTAATTCTTTTTGAGTATATTGGAAATGACATCGGTAAATGAATCTGATTCTGTTATATTAATTCTATTGGAAACTATATACTGTGGTAGAAAATCGAGCTGCAATGGACATGACCTATAAGAGTTCATTGCTTCACCACATGACCCCAAAGAATAGTGAAGACATACAGTAAGATATTAACAAAATAATTTACTAATTTGCAGTAACTTAATCGCAATTATCAGACTACAGTAAAGACAAAGATTCATCATGAAATATTACGGTGGAAGTAAAACAGAAAGCATCTAAATGACATTTCCGTCATGTCTCGTTTTTCATGATATTTGTGAATTGTAAGTCAACGAGCTAACATTTTGCAGATTACACATCTGTTTTGAAAATAATTTTTTCGGTTCATGAAAAATATTATAAAAAAATTGGAATGGAATATGTCTAATCGCGTTCAAAATCATGCTTTTTATTTGCCTTTTCTTCTTTCTGCTGTTTCAGTCGTGCTCTATAAGCTTTCCAGGAGATAGAGAGAGGTTTCCCTTTTTCCATTTCTGTAAATCTGTTCTGTTTAAAAGTGCGCTTATTATCGATTATCGGAAGTATCAAGTCAAATATTGCGGTTATTGCACAATAATTAGGTTCAGAGAATTGCGGGGAAAAATAAAAAAGACTATATAAGTGAAAAATTTCATTTCGTCGATTGGTTCATGAATTATATTATCACCATCGTCATATCAACACCATCTCATGATGGCAATTATTTAACAACGGCTTGATTTTTGATTCGCGTCTATCGCTCATAAAAAAGTTTCTCATTAATAAAGTTTTAAAGTGATCCAAGTATCCATATTTAAAAATTTGCACCCTTTAATCGCTAATTGATAAAGCCTTAATATTAACATTGTATTAAAATCTTAATTTAAATACGTAGAGAACTTTTCCCGAAATGGCGAAAGGTAAATCTATAGAATATATAATTCCGGTGTGATCTCATTTTGAAAGCAAAAAGAGTTATTTTGTGTTATTTTTTTTGGTTCCGTTTCGTCCTTCAAAAAGAAAATCGAGGAACCCTCGTAAGATCACGTATGTGTCCTTTGGTCTGTCTGCCTATCATAGCTATTTTTTCAGAAACCGTTTAATGTAGAAGCGTTTAACGCGATTAAAAACTTCACCCCAGTCCCGTTAGATGAGTGTCAAGGAATCGAATCCAAGGTCCAGCGATCAGCTGCGTTGTTAAAGCCTGTAAGCCTGTCATCAATCCAGCACATCACGGCGGCGACAAAGATTAAATGAATCCTTAAATGTTTATAAGCGCTTAAATGTGTACGGAAACCTCTTAGTGGAGTGCGAGTTCCACTTTTATATAACAGGTTATTTACATTAGTAAGCCTTACTTCTTATACACATTTTTCCATCTGAATTATTTTTATAGTTTAGTGGGAAACAGAGCAAAAACCATTTTGACGATTATAAGTGAATCCTAAACCTGGAATTGAAACACAATCGATTAATTGGCTAACGATTTCAGAAACTTAAAATCGACTTTTGGAACCATCACTTCCCCCTTACTTTTAAAATAAAAAAAAATCGCGTAAGTGCGTGCTACAATATGGTTATTATTTAAAATCACAGACCGTTTCATGCATTAGCTATTACGAGTATATACACACACATTTAGACTTACAATAGACTTTCAATATTAGCTAGGAGTTTTAAGCCCATAGCTATCAGGATTACTAATATAGACTTGGTTGAAAAATAGATCTGAAAATGGCAGTATTTTCAGGTTCTCAGCCAATTTATATTTAAATAATTGTTTCAATGATACCTATCTCAAACAGTAAATAAAAAATTCCGCCTCTATCTTGCTTTCGTCTCTCCCCACCTACCTAATATGATATGAGAGGAAAAACTCTTACGATTATTGACTACATTGTTAAACGTATATTAAATATGTCATCCTGAAGCAGCTTAGTCGTTGAGACAGATTGCGGTGTGTTTGAAAAAAGTTACACCTGTTAATAACGAGCCTGTTAATATTTAGAAAACTTTGCTTAATTTAAATCGTGATTTAAATAAAGTTGTTGCAATCTATTTAAATCGGTGGGGTGGTTCTACATACTTTTGATAGAAATACGTCCAATTCATTTCAATTTTGTAATCTAAATTGATATATAGTATTTGATGAAAAATAAATTGTAGCAAAAGGTTTTTTACGTATAAAATTTAAACGGGTTCATCAGTTTCAGTGTAGCTTATCGAAATTTTTCGTTGTAGTCTTGTTATTATGTCATCAGAATACGTGTAATGCACAACGCAGACGATCGGCATTTTGTATGTAGAGAATTCGCGACCGACAACTGCCGACTTTTGTCGGAGTAGGCCGGTGATCTACTTTCCGTCGAATTAACGCAATCGTCGAGAGTCGTACGCTGCCAAATAAATGTCTTCTATCTCCGTCAGCGCCTTTTCAATCGTATATTCTATTCTTTTCTCCGTTAGTACGTTTTCGATAACGATGAGATTGGGTCAGCGTCGCTTCATTTTCTTTATAGAAAAAGTTAAAATATCAAAATATTATATGTTGTCAGATTATTGTCCGACCGACTATTGTTGGTAGTTTGCGTAGCGCTTAATATGAATCAGAAACATTTTGTGTGTGTGATAGAAAATTAAAAACATATCTTCGATAAGTATATTTTGTCTCTTTGTTGTGTCATTTTTTATATATGCGTAGATACAACAAAAAAAATAATATCTTCTTTGCCAACTTCGTAAGTGGAATTTCGTTCTGTTAATTATTATAATGTTTTTCATTCGAACATCACTGTTCTGGTTATTTATGGATAACAATTTTCTCATCAGAATGATAGAAAGGTAAACGCTTGACTTTTTCCTCCCTACCCTAAGAGAACACTAAAGCCATGGGGGTATCTCTATGACTAAAGTCTACTTTTGAGAGTTTATATAAGCTTTTAAAAACAGATTAGAAGTTTACGCTATATAGTTTGCTATTTGTTTTTTTTGCATTCCAGGCTCACTTCTGACGTAAGTCATAATTTTCGTTAAATAAAAATATCGATTTGGGGTCAGGAAACTCTTATGCTACAACCGTGGATGTACGTAACCATAATGAGAGTGAAAACATACAAATAAAACGTAGAAGTAATATCCAATTTTTAGTTTTATGAAAATAAGCCTGAACATTTCTGATTTGCGTAAGAGGAAGTAGATAGTAACCGGGTCAATTTTAAGATCCTTAATAACTGAGCCGATTACTATGTTCGTCTTCATGTACTCTCCGGGGCTGGCGTAACCCACGTCACGACGTCTCGCCATCTCTCTCTTCTTATCATCAGCCTGGTGCACTTGAGCAAGGGTTCATTCACTGCAGATTTGATCTGGTCGGTCCGTTGCATGGCTCTGTTGCCCTCCACTATCCCCTGCACGTTAAAGCGGTCCATGGAGGTCTCGTTCCGCCTTGTGACATGGCTAAGGAATTTGTGTATCCTAGATTATAAGGTTGAGGTTATAAAGATCTAAGGTCGATAAAAGCTGCTAGATTCCGATTTCTTGGTGTATGGAGACATTTGTTTGGAATTAAGTCCAGGATATATCCAGTAGCCTTTTCCAGCACCACATTTCCAGGGAGTCTATTTTCTTCTTCACGATTTCTCAAAGTGTCCACGTTGAGGATTTATTCAGCAATCATACTTTTAAAAATATGTCAGGAAAATATATTGCTACAGAATTTAAAAATGCTTTTGTAAAACGAGGCTCTCCCTCGCTGTATTCGATATATTATAATTATGGACTCTTGGCAAAGTTTTCGAATATAATTTTCAAATTGAGGACCAAGAATGTTTCTACTGATTAGGTAGCACTATTGTATCCATTGATCGTATCCAAAATCTGACATATATACGACGAACTTGGATAGGGTCCCGTACACACGCATAGATTTTCTATTAAATTATTTAAAAACACTAACATATTATTTTTACTATACAATATATATATATATATATATATATATATATATATATATATATATATATATATATATATATATATATATATATATAGGTGTAAAAATATCACGAATTGCTAAAAAAATATTTGGCTTTGTTAGTCATATATTACATACATTACTTAAAATCGTATAAATGGGCCGAAAAAGTGGAAATAAAATTTTCCACCAAATCATTATTTTTCGTTGAAAAAAAAAGATTTATGCTCTACTCAAAAAACAGTGAGCCGTCACGGGACGCCTGGCAGATGTGAAACATCGTGTTCGTACAAGTAATATGCATAAAAGACAAGAGTATTACAGGAATTAAATATAGCATAATGAAAAAATAAAGTATTACGAATTTTTTATAGAAAATGGTGACTTTATTTAATAAACATTTATTTACAATTAATTAAAAAATAATAAAGCACAGGTTATGTGTACCGTAGTAAACAACAGCGTCGAGTGAGGGGGGGGGTCGCGTAGTCGGTTGAGCATGGCGACACGCCGCCATACCGTACATTCTACTACATATAGACTATATATATACCTTAGTATAGCGTGGCGACCCGTAGCACGGCAAGCGTCGCCACGCCAACGATCCGGTTTATACCTGCGCCTATAGATGTTTCACATCAAAAGTTCTTTTTAACGATATGCACACTTTTTACCCTCGTTCACGCGTACGGGAGCCCTCTCGAAATCGTCATTTATTGAGTCAAGGATTTACATATTCTGTGCAAATTGCAAGTTCCTCTCTTATTTTATTTACAAGCTCCTTGACATTAAATCTATCGCTACAAGTTTTTTTTAATGTGCCAAATATTCTGAATTTACCGTTTTTATGTGTCTATAAGAATTTATTCTATGTTAAACAGAATTTCAATTCCTTTGCAAAAAAAGTTTGACTTCCATGTCCTTAATACAAGAAAGAAGAATAAACTTAATAATCCTAAAGTTAGGTTACGAGAAAACTGGAAAGTCTTTTCTGGGTGTCCGCTTTTTAACAAAGTACCTGTTGACAAAATAAACCTTTCCATGAATTTAAATGGCATATTAAACGCGTGCTTACTTCAATGGCATGTAATAGGATCAAGGATTATGTTGATGATGAAGATGCGTGAAGGCAAATCTAGTTCTGCACAGTCAGAGGTATTTCCAGATTTTGACTCATTAAAATTGACTTTAATGGTCTTACTTTACTAAATGAAATTTGAATAGAATTGAATTGGAAAAACGAGAGCCAAACAAATGGACGAAATGGCGTCGCCACGGAACTTAAATTTGGGTACGGAACCCTAATAAAAATATTTGCTAGGAGTTTTTTGGTAGCTATTTTTATCTAGGCTTGTACAGGTATATCGATCTATACAGACATCATACTCCTTACCTTAACTTCCTCAGTTGAACAGTTGTGGGTGCATAGTTTATTTTTCCGTGTATTCCATGTACTCCATGTATATTTTGTGGTAAAAACCACAATACTTTGTAAGGAATTAGCGTTAGAGATTATCTCATTCGGGGTTAGTGTTAAATCAATTCTAATGGAAGCAGAAATGGTGGTCGGGGTAGATTGGTAACACCTGGATAAAATTTTAGTGTTAATAACACGTGAAAACGGTTCTGTACAGAAAGAGCAAAAAGGGACCTCTTATGATTCCATAATGTATGCCTGTTTGTCTGTTCGTCCGGATCTCGTAGCATCGTAGCTCTTTTAATTCACTATCGACTATTATCATCAGGAAGGCTTTTATTTAAAAAAAGTAAAATATTTGTTATTTTTTTTGAAGTACCTCACCCTATGTCTAACTAGAGGTTAAGCAATTTTTTGATGGACACCATCGAGTGAATCATCAACATAATCATTGTCTTTGAAAAAGTTCTTTAAAAGTACTTTTGAATAAGTCTAATAATATTTTTTGATACGGCCTTAGGGTTGTAGGGTTGGGATCGCCAAAATGTTTTGCGCTGTACCTCTTACGTTCATCCAATAGTTGAAGAAATCTATTTATATATATATATATATATATATATATATATATATAATATATATAATATATACATATATATATATAATATATATATATATATATATATATATATATATATATATATATATACATATAGTCATTTAATGCAAAATTATAATATTGCCATTAACTAGCCTTAAGAAATTAAAGGGATATAGGCATATAAGTTATTTTTCTTGGGGACTGTGAATAATATAGTAGGCAATAAATTTATAGAGTGAAAAATTAAATGAAACTACGTGATGTAGTATTATTTCTACTTTCTTTAATTTCTTTACCACAACCTAGTTTTCGTTGTATTACAACATCTTCAGGTGGGCTATTAGCAAAGATAATACTACATCACGTAGTTTCATTTAATTGTGAATAATGAATTTCTACACAATAAGAGTGAGAAATATTATCAATATTTTAAGAGAACTATTGTATATCCTTAAATACTTTAACTTTCATATACCCTTGTAGTACGAACTCCACTCGTGCTTAATAGGTTTTTTAATTAAGACTTCATAATTATTCAAGAAATATGACAATCTTGTATAAACAGTGTTCTTACCGACGCAACCGTGAACTTGACTTTTCTATCCCTCTATTTTCCATATGTATACAAAAGAAAGTTCTATAAAAGAAAATGTTAGATATGTAGCTGCACTTACAATCTACCAAACAGCGATGTCACACATTGTTAAGCGCGGAAGATGATTTCATATAATTAAATAAGACAATGCTAAATAATAGCCAGCACGCGATAAACAATAGCTGCAGCCCGCGCATCGCAACTCCTTGGTTCGAATAGTGGAACTATTACCATGCATAGTACCTTCAGGGTTAAGGTAAGAAGCCTGCAGTCCGCACATTGCAACGCCTTAGTTTGAGCGACGGAACCATCACTCAGCGCGGGGCGCAGGAAGCTCCTTCTCTGCATCCCATGACGGTCACCGGTGAACTGTGAAGCGCGTCAGCGATCACAGTCATCGGCAGTTTTTGGCCTCGTACTTATTGCCTAGAAAAGTCGTTAAGCTGGGAACATATTATTGGATGCGACTAACAGTCGCTACCGACGGAAGTGACTAGTGCCACATCTGGCCAGTGCTTATTACATATAAACGTTCAAACTATCAGCAATAAGTTGCGACCGCAAACTTGAGCGCTCGAACGCCCGACGAAAATCTGGTTCACCGGATATTTCTATCAGTCGCCGACGCATCGTTCGCGTATGCACGAGGTTCGGACGCGACCGCGCGGGTAACAGTCGCCATCTGCGTTGTAGTGTAGACATTTTTTGCAGCTACTCACATACAATAGTGGGTGACGAAAAATTAATTAATACAGTTCGCGTATAAGAATATTAATATGTTTCCAGCTCTAGTCTGCATTGCGCATAATAGACTCATTGGGTTTATGAAAATACCTCGAGATATATCGATAATGACGATTAGAAATTAGTGGTCAGTAACTTACAAGCACAGTTGAATGAATGACAGCGAACGTTTGATAGCATATCGATACCAGAAGTATTACTTAGCATTTTAGCCAAAATTAGTTATATATATATATATATATATATATATATATATATATATATATATAATTGTATTCGGATATAAATGGATCGACTTGTATACTTGAAATGTCTATATCGTTAAAAAATTTCCCAAATGGCACACGATTTCGTATATATAGTCTAGAATGATTTTTGTTAAAAAACTTATTTAACAGTCTTTAAAATTAGTTTCTTCTTAAAAAAAAATAAAATGAGTCGCTTTAGTACATTTATTTTATTCTTCAATTAAACTTTATTCATAAAATTTTAATAACGTGTACCTCATTTACTTCACAGCTGAAGATTTTTCTAGAATTCGTCTCTGAATGCTATGGTACGAAACGATGTAAAGAATGTGTTATTTATATTTATATTAAATATCCTAATTAATATGTCTCTCATGTAAAACTAGTTTCAGATTAACATATTTAAATCAAATTGAAATGGCCTTTACTTCACCTGTTTACTAAGGTCGTTACACGTAAAAAGAAGTACTTTAATTTATTTGCTCTCATTGTGGAAATTTCACAAGAGTCGGTGACAAGCGTAAGGGAATTGCGGGCGGGGTACTTATTGTTGTTATTACGATTATGATTGGTTTCCAATTGTAAATTGTTTAAGTTTTTATTGAGAGGAAACTTATTTAAAATTGACTGATTGATTTTAAAAATTGTGTGAAAATGACGATGGTAAGTTATGTGCCCTATTTTCCCGAAAGGAAAAATTGATGAATGTGAAGAGAACTATTGAGAGGTAAGTTTTATTACATACAATTATACGTCTTTGTGCCATCAAAAACTAACAGCTTTGTTTATATTTATATGAGTAGCTTCCAAGGTTTATGTATTATTGTTTGTTAAATTATAAATACTTGCTTGGTCGTATGATAACAATATCGTTTTGCTGTGTCAGTATTAGGTATGCACTAAATGTTCTCGCTCTGAATCGACCATACGTACACGAAGTCAACCTTAACTTGACCTACAAAAACCAAATTAAGAGTTCCAAATGGACTTCATTGTCAGATCAGTTGTAAAAGTAACATTTTAGTATTTTTTTAATCAGTAAAGTAATCACAATTAAATGAAACTACGTGATGTAGTATTATTTCTATTTTCTTTAAGTTCTTTACCACTACTTAGGTTTCGTTGTATTACAACATCTTCAAGTGGGCTGTTAGCAAAGATTCACAGCCCATCTGAAGATGTTGTAATACGACGAAACCTAGGTCGTGGTAAAGAACTTAAAGAAAGTAGAAATAATACTACATCACGTAATTTCATTTAATTGTGAATAATTAATTTCTACAAAATTACTCCAAATATATTCAATACAGTAAAGTAATATATTAATGCTTACATTACACCATAATTTGGTACTACCAGTGTAAAGTAAGGAAAATTATTCATTTTTTTTTCATACATTTATTTGAAGTTTTCATGAAAATAACTTTATTTAGTCATTCTTGCTATTAAGATCATTGTAAACTAATTAAATAATACAAGCAGTTCACAATCGGGATAAAGTTTTTTAAACATTTAAAAAAATAGTAATTATTCTTTAAGTTCAAAAAGTCTAAGTAGTCTAAAATAGAGAGTCTAAAATAATAATTTCCCTTACCTTAAAGGGTTGACTGATGTTTTAATAAAATTGTTCCATACAGTAAGTAGATACTTTTAACCTAATAGTAATCATATTCATTTTTTTATTTGTAGATCTGCTGAAATTAAAATTGATTCTTCCGAAAGTATTATAGAAAATAGCGATTCAGAAGCGGAAACAAGATTTATAATACAGAGTTTAATTGGACATAATATTAGAGTTAATAGCAGTAATGAAACGGCATATGCTATTGAAAATGACATGGAAATCATAAACACATCGACCATTTCCTTCTCTCGATAACAATAATTTTAATGAACATAATGAAAGTTGTATTAATACTAATGACGATGATGATAATCAGTCGGTTCAGATTAATCAAATTGCCGAAAAGCCTTTCTCGTACGTATCAAACGTCATCAATTATTAGACCGAAGAACCCCTAAATACTGTCCAATTTTGCATGACTTTTGCGATGCCAGATATATAAAGTGAAGTAAATTATACAGATGGAGACGAGAATATATAGACAGTACAGACAGTATTATGGTTTGGAAATCATACAGGTGTCTTGCATAAGCCAACAAAAACAAGACAGAGCACCGCTGTTTCTACAGTGTTTCTGGAAAACCTAGATGTCTGAAAAAAAGATGTCGTCAACTTTATAATATCGCAAGAGAGAAATGAAAGTAGTACCATTACTCGCAAATGAAACGCCAATGGATGTCTAAAACAAAGACGTTATGATGAAATGCCTACATCGTGATGATATTTTGGGCCCAGGTTCTAGTATTTCTCATGATGTTTTGATATCGAACGAAAACGATAGCTACTCCAGTTTTAGAAAAAAGATAATTGACGTTACTTAAAAGAAGGAACGTCAGCGTTTCGAAATCAGGCATGGATTTCTATAGGTGATTGAAAAATATTTCTTTTGAGTCATCTGGAGATTTCCTTTTTATGACCGAAAGTTTCCTTCGGAAAATGCTGATCTTTTGGTCAGTAAAGAAAAATCTCTAAATGAGGTAGAAGAAAATAATAGAAGTAAAAAGCGAAAAGAACCAAGTAAAAGAAAAGTAATACAGAAAAGAGGCAAAAAGGAATGGCGCCTTTGAAGAAAAGAAAATCTGAAAATTGACGTAAAACACGAAAACAAAAAAAATGGATTATCCTATGAAACATTATTTGCAAAAATAAAGGAAGTCCTTAAGTTGCAGGAAAATTCTTTTAAGGAGAATAAGTGCGTCAGAAAATGGAGGAAAGAGCAAATTTTTTGTTTCATTACTTTTGGGCACTAACTAATGAAAAGAAACTTGATTGGTAGATGAAGCGCTGTCAGTCAGCCGAAATAGTACGCAAGAAGAATAAAAAGACTGCAGTTATTGGTTGAGTTATGAGTGCTTTATAACCGAAGGTGAAGTACAGGGGGCAAAGACGCTGCATATAAGTCAAACATACATTTTGTACATAGAACCATGCAAAAGAAGGGCTATATCATCATGAATCTTGAACACGTACAGCTTTATAGAAATAGGACGAAGACATAATACCAAGAAATACATAGAAGCATTACCGGCTTTATCGTCCCGTTATATTGGTCAAATTGTATCTGGGTGAGCAATTTAAGAACATATCAAACTTGTACAGGTTGTACATTAAACATTGTCAGAAAATATGCGTAAAGTATTTGAACGAAAAGGTATTTGTAAATATGTTCCAAGAACATAACTATGCCTTTCACGTTCTTAAAAATTATAAACGGTCTTTATGTACTAACTATGAAAATAATCCAGATACGACGACGAATGCACAATTCCAGGCTCATATATTGGAAAAAGAGGTCACTTATAAATGTTTCCGTATCCATCAAAATTTAAAACATGATGAGACATTGCTTATGGCTAGCTTCGCTCTTTAGAAAGTTTTGGCGACATCTTACGGTGAAAGTACGATGTTATATTATCCCAGAAAGTATGCCGTATATAATTTCATTATATATGGGAGCAGAACATAGAAAGGATATTGTTACACATGAGGAGAGGCAGACGGTAAAAGAGGAAACTGTGAAATAACAACATGACTTTTTCGATACTTAAAAGAAGTTGATATCAGGTTAGTGAAAACGTTGTTATCGACAACTGCACAAAACAAAAATAAGTGAAGAAACATTTCATGGAACAGTCTGAAAATCTACAAATTATGTAAATACTTGAATGAAAATCTACAAATTATATTAATAAATACCTTCTGGCTAGATATATGTGCATGCTGTTATTGAGAGGGCATTAAAAAAAATAATAGTTGGAGCACTTTTTAATGGCCTAGTTTCATGTAATCTGCCAGATAACGTAAAAAATAGATGTCTTAGATCATACAAATGTCATTAACTTCTGTAATCTGGCGGATACAATATCTACTCCAGCATCTCTTGAAATTAAAGACCTGCCTAAAGAAATATGAATTTGATCGAAATAGACGTCAAATATACCATGTTAGAGAACGGTTCTACTTACGTCATAGACATTTCCGGAGAATTGCAAGACAAGGAAAGGGTAAAGGAATTGAGAAAGGACTTCAGTTATAGGTAAATTTAAAAAGAGCAAGATAACACAAATCAACATGCGGCAGTAAGTATCGGTTGTGAAGTAATGCAACACAGAAAATTTACCATCTCTTTATAAAGAAAGGTTGGCGATTTCTATTGCGAAATTCAATGAGCTTAAAAAATTATGTGACACCAGCATAATCTCAAAAACATTTCGTAATGATTATTTGAACTTCCTGATAACCAAGATACCATATGATACTAATGATAAATACGATACTAATGACAATGACAGCGAGGTTAAAACTGATAAAGATGGTTGAAATACAATATCAAATGGACCAATGTAGCAATTGTTTTTAAACAGCCTTTATTTGATTTGCGTGATGCAAACTTAATATAGTAATAAACTTAATATAGTAATAAACTTAATATAGTAATAAACTTAATATAGTATACTTGATTTTATTTTAGTAAGTAGTATGCGGGTTCGCTGTACCAATGTTCAGCTCCTTGATAAATTAACTTTATTCATGAATTTAATTCATGAGGTTGAATACTTTTTAGCTTCCTCAATTTGTGGGTAATATTGAATAATTTCTATGTTGGTATGGCTGAGGAATCGTGTTTAGTGTTTAATACATATTCTTGAATAACGTCCTTAATCCATTTTATGTCTAAGTCGTTGTGAATTTCTTGATTGGTTACGTAACGATATGCATTGGTAATCATACGCAAGAACTTGTTTTGGCTTCATTGGATTACATTACGATTTGACTGCTTAGCCCATTCTAAAAGCTGGATACCATACAACTAAATCGGTTTGCATAGAAAGGTAAATTAGTTGCTTATAGCTGAAGTTAAGCTTGGAATTGTGTCTAACTAACCACAACATTTATCGTTGTCTCCAAATGGACCAATGTAGCAATTATGATAATTTCATTTAATAATAGTCATAAGATTATTGGAGTTTACTCCTAAGAATCAATTTTCATACATAGCGCCCGGTATGAAGTTTTATGAGGAGTAAAATCAGAGTGTTAAAAAAAGTGTAACCCTTACGTGGCCTCTCCGCGCAACATTTCTGCGCATCTTTAGACTGAGACATCAATATGTTTATTTGGAATTTTCTTATGGCGTAATCGCAATGACGGAGTGTGACACACATATTGGCATTTTCTTATGGCGTAATCGCAATGGCCGAGTATGACACACATAATGACATATTCTTATGGCGTAATCACAATGGCGGTGTGTGACACACATATGGGCATTTTCTTATGGCGTAATCGCAATGGACTATGACATACATAATGGTGTTCTCTTATGGCGTAATTGCAATGGCGGAGTGTGACACACATAGTTTACTATCGTTCGCTCATATCAAGATGTAATCATTAAATATCATTATGTGTGAATATTTGGTGTCTTCGATCTTGCAAATTTTTTTTTAGAGAAATTATTTTTATTAGAGAATATTCTATTACATTTAATGATATTGATACTTATATTTGAACTCGTATGTGAACATCAAGTCGCGCGTGTGAGCTGACACGCATATTTTTTTTGAGAATTTTTTCTTTGTATACGTATTGTCTTGTAGTTAAATTGAGGCACAACCCTATTAAATTTTTTTTTCTTCGATATAAAAAAAACTTGGTGTTTTACAAGTTTAAAGATGATTTATTCGGTTTTAGAAAGTACACTTATTTTTATTTAAATGATTGAATTATAATTTAGGTCATAAAGTAGATTTTTTTTAATTTAAAAAGAGTATTATAATCATTATTACAGAGTTGTAATACCGTTCATTTAATTTTCAATATCTTTTACAATTTACTTTCGGTTTTACAGATAAAGAGAGTAATGTACTTTATAACAAAGTTAAAAGACTATTATCTTTTAAGGTGTTGCCCTTTTTAAGTCTAAAGTAAAGTAGTTAATACTATCGTACTTTTCGTATGAATCTTAAGTTTTGATATAGTGTTAACTGTGTTCAATATTGCGTTAATAGTGATAATTTAATTAGTTTGAATTTAAATTGTTAATTAGCATAAATAGTTTTATTTTTATATTACAAAAAGTAGCCCCGGGGTCCTATCTATCTCCATATCAAATTTCATCAAAATATTTTCAGCGACTTAGCCGTAAAAAACCTTAAAGACACAAAATATTGCTTTGAATTAATAATATTAGTAGGAATAAGGTATAAACTTAAACTTCATAGGTTAATAAGATAATAGGATAATAAGGTTCTAAAATTGAAATAGTTAACCGTTAATTTAAGTAGTTAACTATACTTATATCAACCTTAAACAATAAAAGAGTCCTTTACGGTAAAATTACATAATTTCATATTCCTCATTATTCTTGGATCTGCTATCTTTAAAACCACTAAGTTTTCTTAAATTTTGCGTTTATAACATTCATGCTATCAACATTCATGTTGGAAGGGGGAAATCTAAGTAATTTTGCCCTAGACACCATTAAAATTGGACCATACAATATAAATATACAAATAGATTTTCAAAGAAAAGGTTTTAGGTTCTCCTGAAACACCGCGATTTGTCCCCTACGCTAAGTGATACTCGATCTTCTGGTATCGATAAAAGTTACATGGGTTAACTAAACGGAGCAACATTGGGTGAGTTTGAGAAATAAAAACAAATTCTATTTTATTTTATTCTCCTGTAACAGAACCTAGAGGGCGCTTTATGGCCTCAGGTCAAATGTTATTGAACGAATGTGGTTTGACAAAATGAATACTATTTGATTTGAATTTGTGGGAATTAGTAATTACGGTTATTAATCATTCAATTATTAATTTTATAATTGTTTATAGGAATATTCCATTAATAGATTCCATTCGATTATGGAAAATATTCATAACCGTAACGACCATATCGAATTCAATCATATCGCAATCATTTAAAATCGAAAACGTGTAACGAAAATTTGAAAAAGGAATTATAACATTTTATTGTCAAATGTGTTTAATAGGGGAGAGAGGGCGGCAGCAGAGCCAACTGATTTATAAAACAAAATTAATTCTAGTTTATGAGATATCAAAGGAAACATTTATTTGAGGAAAACTAAAAAGAAAAATAATCGTTTAAAAAACTTTAAAGAATGTAAAAAAATGATTGTTTATCATGGCGTAATCGTTAAAATCTGAAAAAAAAATTGTTAGTGTATCATATATTAAAGCAAAACATGGAAAGAAAAATTGCAAAAAAAATCACACGTATTTGTTATAAGTAACCAAATTATTTAAATGGAAATTGCAAATAAAACGTTGGTAATGAATAAATAATTATTGATACGAATTCTTCATATTGAAATACAAAAACAAAATTCCACACCGTTTGCAAAAAGGTATTTTGATTGATTGCGACATTGATCCATATTATTAATGTCAACATAGCGCGGTTTCAAAAGATTTCAAAAGTTGCTGTATATTACGACTGGTACGTACATCATATTTTTTTGTGAGAGAGTTGTAATTTACAATAGTTTAAGTAGTAAGTTTAAGTAGTAGTAATTTACAATAAAGAGCTATAATTGAACACTTTCATACGAAACACTCGTTTACAAGATATGAAGAGAGTCATTAACATGCAGTTTTAGTAATTAACAGTACAGAGTTATAATTGAACACTTTGATAAGAAACACTCATTTACAAGATATCAAGAGACTGATTAATACGCAGTTTTAGTAATTAACAGTAAAGAGCTATAATTGCACACTTTGATGCGAAACACTTGTTTACAAGATATCAAGAGGTTGATTAACACGCAGTTTTAGTAATTAACAGTAAAGAGCTATTAATTGCACACTTTGTCCGAGTTTTCAATTTTTTTCCATGGAATTGGGTTAAAAAAAGCAAAAATAATCAAATAACCAGCAGGTATTTTGTATCAAGAATAGTAGTTAGACCATATCAGCAGGATTATATACAGTTTTATTTTCAGCTTGGTCAAAATTCACGATCATTTTAATATGTAAATATAGTTTTCTCTTAAATATAGAGAACGTTTTACATTACCTAATTAGACCTTGTACGATGCTCTAGATGTATTAGTGAATTTACATTCCGGAAAGATTTTGCTTTTTTTTTACAAAACGACTATCGTCAATCTCTAGGTCTAACTAAATCATAACTAATATTTAGCAAATATATAGGTTAGTTTTGTCTTGAAATCTCAAGTAATTCCTGAAGGATGACATCCAATTTTCACGATTTCCGTTAGGTTCCTCCTTGACCACGTGGTATTGCCTGTAAGCAAAATTCTGTAAGATTGATTTTAGCATGTTAATACAATGTATCCCGAATTTGCAAATCTGAACGTAGTGGAAACAACACACATGGCACACAAAATTTTCTCCCATTAATGGTAATTTTGAAAGCGAATGGATTTTGAAAAAAAATGGAACAGAGATAAACTATAGTCTGGAATGACACAGGTTGCAATACAAAAAAAATTACAATGAAGTATTATTGTAGTCCACACTAAAGAAATCGCATCCAGAATTTCCAAAATCCCATAAACTATAAACTATATGCATGGAAATAATTTCAAGACTATGACAAAAGTTACAAAGATTTCCAAGGCTCTTAATTGTTTTTTTAAATAGAAGAATTAATTAATTTAAGAATATGCAATACATATATGGCTATCAAATAATATCATATCCGTTTTTTTTCATGAATCTCTTAACTTAGAAAGTAGTTAATACTCAAAAATATATATAATCTGCAGTCCTTTAACAATATTACGAACTTGTAGAGGAACTGACGAATTTGCCGAAACAAACAAAACATATTTAATTATAATAGTTGTAGTTCTATGTATGTCTTTATGTACGTGTTTACACGTACTATTATGTATTGTTTATTATAATTCCTGTAAAGTATACCGTAAATGAATATAGAAAACGTTAAATTTTCAATAAAGTACTATTCTGATAGAAAAAATAATCACCAAAATCGATCAACAAATGAGACCTGCAGTCTGTCTTCATAGGTGCAATGCGCATGTACGTTTGTATATACGTATAAACGTAAATACGCGCAGCAGATAAATAGAAATGCATTGTGGAAACGCAGACAGATTCAGATCATAATTAATATTTCAAAAAATTATATAAATTAACATTTTAGAAAAAGATCTTCTCTTTTGGAAAAGCCTTTGCTTGTGTAATTACTTGTAGAATTATCCAAGTTATCGTTACTTACACATATAGTCAAAACTCGAAGTTGGCACGCTAATCGATAATAAAGTTTGAAAAACCATTATAGAATTTTACAAAAAAGAGATTGTTAAAAAAAGGAAGTTACAATAACGCCGTAATACGATTATATGGATAATCGATGTGATAAGACCGCACTTTTCATTTTTATTTGGCTTTATGTCGTATACTTATCAATTTAAGATTACTCATAAATTTCTTATATTACAACGAACCAATCGATACTCATCAGTATCTTATAATTTCCCTTCATGCGTTATAAGATTTTTTAGTTTTATTTTAATAAATGAAAAATTAAATAAATTGTAATATAATGAATATGTTTTTCGTTAATTTTGAAGAAATTCGTTATTCACAACTAAACGAAACTACTTGATTTCTACTTTATTAAATAAAGTAAAAATAATACTACATCACGTAGTTTCATTTAGTCGTGAATTTGTAAAATATAAAATTGATTAATTAGCACATTCATAAGCTATTGTAATAATAAAATTGACTTTTTGAACTTTAAAAATAAATTAGGCAAGAAAATGGTTACTACCTGTTAACAGTATTTTATGGTAACTAAAGTTTTAATTGTAAATTTCGGGAATGAGGTCTTTTATTGAGCAAGTTAAATTGAGACCAAATAGTAACAAAAAAAATTTAATATTGGTTCAAGCGAAAGGATACTTGCATAATTATTTAGTTATTTTGACAACCAATTCAGTTGCAAACGTATAATGCCCCAAAGAACAAGCGTGGTAGGTATTTCTCCATCTATTCTGTGTGACGTATATCGGTCGGGTATAGGTGAAATGCTTATTATCTTTTTAGTCGATATACCTAATACGTACGTTACAATAATCTGGTGGGACGTCTCCATAATGCGAAGTCTCGACAAACGAAGACGCGGGTAAATACTGGTCTCTAAATAGATATATAGAACATTTTCCTTTCTTACAGTTTGTTTGCTCACAATTCCAGAGCCATAGGTTTTCATCACTTTTTCTTTCATGATTCTAATAATACTTTATAGCAATTATTTCGTTATTACCTCTACCTAATTTTTCTTTCGTAGATTATAGCAAATAGTTAAATAACCTATGTAATCAATAATACTTTTTAAACTGTTTATTTTCTATTTCGGTTTATAAAAATATGAAAGTTGAAGAATAAAGAGATTCGTTTATTAAATGCTATATGACATTACTCGTCATGAAATCGTTTTATTAAGGGCTTTTTTTTATTTCGCTGTGCTAAAGATTTCTGTTCTGGGTCTTTAACTTTACTTTCTATAAGTACATTTTATTTATGCGAATCATGTTAAAAGCCAATTTATTAACAGATTTCATTTTAAGCGTAGTACAGTTAATTGAGTGGATTTAAATTACATTTCTACGATATCAGTTTATGAGGTGGTATGGTTACTTTTATTTTCATTTCATATCTTTGTTATTTTTCTTATTAGAAGAGTTTTTGTTTCTATCGCAGGTCTATTTCATAAGCAAAAGCTAGTTTAGTGACGTTGGAGTTCACTTTACGTTGAAGATAATTTGTATTCAATTAATATTTCCATATCTTTTTTATTTAACGGTGTTAGAGTACCTTTTATTGGGCAATGTGAAAGGTTTCTGAGGCTCTTAAGTTTATGTTCTATACATTTTATGGAAAGTAAGCTAAAAGCCAGTTTAGTGACGTTAGCTCATTTTAATTCGATGTTATATTAATCCCCGAGTTTATTCAAATAAAATTTCTATGACATCTGTTTAGAAAGCGGTATGGTTACCTCTATTGTAAATTTTTTACAGTCTTTCTTGTGTTTGCTTTTTCCAACCCGGGTGAAAATTATTAAATTTTTTTCTGTGTCGTTGAAAACGTTTTCTTTGGTCGTATTTTATTATTTTTTACTCCCTCATATATATTTATTTTTCACATTTCACATTTTTATATCACTATGTAGAACAGAATTGTGGGTGTTGAAGAAAAGAATCGTGCTAGGACTCTTTACTTTCTCACTGTTTTCAACTCTTAAATTATTGTATTGCTCAAAATATTCTTCGGTGTGAGTTTCGTGGTGTGTCGGAGTTCAAAAAGTTAGGAGGATCGTATTTAAGTTGCAGTGTGCGCCGCTCAAGGCTCTGACCCAAGGATATAGGACCTGTTTAACGGATGCATTATCAATTTTGGCGGGCCTTCTGTCTGCAGACCTTGCGATTGTAGAACGCGCGGCTAATTTTGAGTTGGCGCAAGAATGGAATTATTATGCAGTATCACTTCCTTTCAAGTTCCAAGAAGATGAATTGCTTCGTACACGGAAGAGACGAATTTTTGAGATCATTTGTGCTTACTGGCAAAATGGTCCTCGTCGAATTCAAAGGGCGACCAAACTAGAAAATTTTTCCCCGCTGCTTCTGAGCGGATCAGGAAGGCCTGGCTCGAATCTGATGTTGCAATTTCTTCGGAACATGGCGCCTCCCGCGCAAACTTATATAGATTCCCACTTAGAGACAGCCCGGCCTGTACCTGCGGTTGCGAAGCGTAGAACACGGAGCACATTTTGTTTAATTGCAATGACCACAACCATGTGCGTAGAGTTTTATTGGATAGCATGCGTTTCTAACCCAGTTGGGTGAAAACTTTGAACCGTCGAAGGTTCCCGTCTTTTGTATGAGGGAAATATTACGGGACCATGGAGAGGCCATGAGACAACCCGGGTGGAAATAGCTAGATTGTTTCGGCTTTGTCCAGGCAAAATGTGACTTTGACTGCATTTTGTTTTATTGGCTTCTTTATACAGTAACATTAATTATTCACGTCCATGTTTCTAGACTTTATAGTTCGGGAGATAAACGTTAGTGAGTAGTATTTGATTTATATGTATAACTAGCTGTTACCCGCGGCGTTGCCCGCGTGGTTGTGGAAAAAGGTGGAAGCCTACGTTCATTAGTGGACGTCCTGTGACAGATATGATGATGTTGACTTAAAAGTTTTGCACATTACTGTAACACAGATCTGTAGACAATGTTGTGAGATCTATTATTTACAGCCAGTACATGTAAATTTTGCGGATTTGAAACACGAGAGCAGCCGACGTATAATTGCCCATGTGAGAAGCATGGTGTGCCGAGATGTATTCCTGCCACTTTCAGCGTTTGGCCTTGGGATTTATTGATTGTCATTGCAAAAGCCAGCCTCAATGGGAATTGCAGTCTTTTAAATTGAAACGGCAAATTATTGGGTATTATTGGTATACGCGGTATTAACACACATTGTCCTTTCGCTGTTCTTGTGAGGATCGTGGCTTTTACAATAAATCTACCCAGATCTGTAATGAGTAGTCTTGTGCCATTACATAATCTTGGCGCGTCAAGATTACGCATCAGTAGAACTGGAACTCCAACCTTCAATTCTAATTTGTGTGAGGGTACTCCTGTTAATTCTAAAGAGTTTAAGAATTCAACGGGATAAACAGTGCTGTCGTCACTGCTCATAACCGTGTCTAAGGATTTATACATTTTTGATTCGCCTGCTACCGCCTGCAATATGTTCAAGTTAATTTTATTAACGGAGTCATTTTTTGGAGACAAAACTGCTCTTTCACATAACCACTTCTGATCATTTATGTTGCTCTCCAAATTCGGGAAAACGTTCGCAATCAACTCTGCCTCCGTGGTAACTGGATGGCAAAATTCTTCATTGAATTCAATTTGTCCATCTCTATCAGTTACAACTCGACCTTCTCCAATTTCCAGCAGCTTACTTGCATAAGCACCAGATTCCTGGTCATTATAAAGATGAACTCGCATGTTACATGTCAAATGAAACTTTTCAACTCGGGTCCATAGCGTTGATGATTTAGTCAAACAACAACTTATTTTCAGTAAAACAACAACTCCACCCATCACAGCCTGGTTGCCGCGAATATCTTGTAAGCTGCGATTTACCGCTTCTACTGCGTGCTTATGGGACATAGTGCATTCATCCCAAACGATCAACTTGCACTGCTGCAAGAGAGCGCCATGTCCGCTACTCTTGCTGATGTTACACGTTGGAGCCTGCTCAGTAGTTAAGTTCAAAGGCAATTTGAAAACTGAATGTGCTGTTCATCCGCCAGTAAGCAACGTTGCAGCGATACCCGAGGATGCTACTGCAAGAGCTATTTTACGGTCTTTGCGGAGATGGGCCAACAAAAGGTTCAAAACAAACGTCTTGCCTGTACCTCCCTGTGCATCCAAGAAAAAGAGTCCTCCTTCTTCACTGTTGATGCGGCGAAAAATCGTGTCAACTACGTGTCAACTACGTTTACTCGGGAAGTAAACTTGGATCCATATCATTTACATGGATTTGTAATGCTCCAACGTCATAATCTATTTCCCTTACCACTTCGCTAGACAACTCTCCACTTCGCTGCGGTATTGGTAATCCGAAATCAGACAATCTTTTCCCCGACAATGATATTATTTTATCTTCAATCAGTTTTAGGCATTCGTTAGTAACTATGTCGGAGCCCAAACTTTGTAGTTGTAGCATGTGTGCAATATCTTCTGACAATGTGTCCCTATATTTGTTCCATAGTTGAAGTGGATCAGACGGCCCGTAAGTGCAAATGATTATTGCAAAAAGTTCTCTTAGACTATTAGCTGAACGACAAAGAACAGCTTCTTCTAGAGTTTCATCCCAATGGTTGTCGTTTTCTAATAGCCCACGTGCCTCACATGCAGCTCTGAAAGTCGCGCAGACTTGTCCATCCACAATTTTAAATACGTCAAAGCTTGTAGGACCTCGCACATGATGCATTCCAAGTATAAAACCGAGGAACTTCAGCGTAAAGCAGAGTTTTTGCGAAATCATCTCTTTGACAAAGAATAAAAAACGCAGTCAGAGTTGTTCTAGGAGGCGTAGTCGCTCTTTCTACAAAATTTTGCTCATTAAAATAAACGCGTTCGCCGTTTGGAAGATGTACTGCAAGATGAGTGACGGTAGGGTGTCTTTCATGCAAAGGAAAACCCAAGATTCGCCATACTGCCTCATTGCTGCTCACATACCGACCGGCCCTGAATGTTTTAACTTTCTCCCGTGGATCGATATTGACATCACCAACCTGGCAAACATTGAAAATGGCTTGATCGCTACCCTTGTTAATGTATTTACAGATGTATTTTATCGCCTCCACGGAACCACAGAACTCAACATTTATATGCGCATTAAAAATGTTGGTCAGAACAGGACTGTAGGGTACAACCCACTTGTTGCCCACTTCTACTTCTTCTTGACCTCCGCGAATTTTAATCTTAACCGTACGGCCTCCATTCTCTGGTGCTCTTCGCCGGTACAGCGGGTATCCCTTCTCATTGATTTGTGTTTCGGTAAGTAACATCCACGGGTACTTTTTGGTACATTTGCTGTCCTTCATGCATGGCGAAGATAAATTATGTACTCCGCAAGGACCGTGAATAATATTTTTAACTACTGTATCATGTAGTTTCTTGTCAACATGAACATCGGGAATTTCTGCGCAAATAAGGTCATCAATTTGATTCGGACGCAATTTTTCTTTTAGCCACAACAACAAATGGACATGGGGTAAACCGCGTTTTTGCCACTCGATGGAGTACATAAAACATTGCACCTCACCATAAATTTCACCCTTCATCAGCAAAGCAACCAATTTTTGTACTTTGATCTTAAACACCCGAACAATCAAATCATGTCGATCTGTCGTCTTCTGACCAGGCATCAGCTCGTTAATTATTTCTGGCCATGCCGGGTTGCAAGTAAAGGTGATGAAGAGGTCGGGGCGTTCATAATTATGGACATATGCAAAAGCGTCTTGAGTATATTGGTGCAGGTATCTTGGGCTATTGACGACAGAGGAAGGAAGGATAACCATTTGTCCTACATTATTAGGATTTACTTGACCATCATTTCTAACTGCATCCTGTAAATGTATGTAGTTTTCCGCTCTCAACGTGCTTTGATTTAAAGATATGTATTTTAGACGCTCGCTTTCTATTTTGACGTACATATCCACTAAAAACTGATGTAGAAGTTGCCTGCATCGTAGCAACAAATTGAAATCATTTTCACGCATCATCAAATGATAAGCGTAGAAGTCCATACAGGAAACTTTTTTGTTGGGGACTGGCTGCCTAGTTTGCGGATTCACTAAAAGAATGTGAAAATGGTACCCTTCCTGACCATTCCAAAAAATAACGGGATACTCCAAGGCATCGTAAAATCTATGCGTATCGGCGACTCTAGAGAGTCGTCCGTCGCGCGCACTCAGTACTATATCTCGGTGGGCAGTGGGGTCGGTACCCGCTACAACAGCAGCTAATTCGTTGGTAACGGGAGCATTGTAGCGCCGCTCGTGTTGGCCGCGTGGCACTCGATCTGGGTGGATCACTACCTTGCAACTTTCATCAGGCGTATTCTCGAGGGCAGTTTTAAATTCGTGCACTAATATGTTGTTATTATTAAGGACACTTTGTACAAAATAAAATAGACTTGTAAAAATTGTGGGTGAATATTTGATGCTGGTAGCATGGATCCAATCCTGTGATACAATTGTCCTTGGATAGTAAAAGTTGATGAAAATCCTGGCATGACAATAACTCTGTCTGCACCAAAAGAAGTCATATGAAAGCACATATTATATTTCCTGACATTATTTAGAAAATGTCGCGATTCATCAGAGTCACATGAAAAAAGCTCTTTCAGTGGTTCTACTGGCTCTTCTAACAGAGGTATAGTTACCTTCCCGCTTGAACAACACATTCCACCTTCCATTTTAACGCTCTACAAAATCTACACTCTTTATCCATTCTCTCCATTTTTATAAGCCTATAACTATCGCAGTCTAAGACCGCGTCGTACTCAAATGCAGCGTTTTTAAATACACCCCACGTATTTCTATCGAAAGCTTGACGCCTCTGAGCCGCTCTTTCAGCAACTGCACTTCTTCGAGCATCTGCTTCTTCCTCAGTCTCAGTTGCTCGCTGAGACGTGACATAATTCGAATTATTTAGACGCCGGTTGGCCGTCTGCTCTGGCGTCTCAGCCGCTCTCAAGTTAGATTGACGCACTGTTTGCTCATCGCGCCGAGTTTGAGTTTGTTCTGACTTCTCGGCAGCTCTTAAGTTAGCTTGTCGCACGGTTTGTCTATCGCGCCGAACTTGAGTCTGTTCTGGCGTCTCAGCAGCCCGGAAGCTGTTTTGCCGTTCAGCTTGTTCCTGTAATCGAATTCGCGATTTTTCTTCATTTTCGACAGCTCGCAAACTGGCTTGTCGTTGAGCTTGTTCATTTGCTCTCAGCGCCGCTTGACGCTCAGCTTGTTCCATTCTCCTTAGCTCCTCCTGAGGGGTAGTTTCTTGAGTTCTAGCCACTCTCATAGCTCGAGTTCTAGCAGAACTTTAGATAGGTTTGATTTCCGTTTACATGTCATACTAAAAATTAGTAAATACTTTACTGTTTACCTCACGAAATTATGAAAAAGGCGATTATTTGATTACACTAACACAAATAGAAAGGACCTACCTATTCAGCTACTAAGCAAACTTAATTAAAATCCTTACATCTAATTAATAATCTAAACACCCACACAAAAAACCTAAAAAAATACACAAAACACTTCTAACAAAAGAAACAAATCCTAACACCTAGACATTAACAAATTAAAGGAAAACTAAACTCTAACAACTATACCAATCAAAAAAGCAAATCAAAATCCGTGAGAATAGCCAAAGTAACCAAACAAATTTTCAAAACAAAACGCAATCTGACACACAACGGCAATGTAAAGAAAAGTTACACATTAATTCAATGACGTCTTCATAACAATTTATAACACCATCTTAATACCGCGATTCAGATTAATACTCAGCGCCATCTAATTTATTTTGTTGGAATTATACGCAAAAAGTAGTTGGCAGATTTAAATGAAATTTTGCAAACAGATATGAAAGGTAATCTGGATTATCCCATAACATTTTGTCTAGGTAAAAAATAAATAAATAAATAAATCTGATAAGTAGTTTTAGCGTGAAGGAGTAACAAATACATTAAAGTCAAAAAAACATGCAAAATATATAAAAATCATCTCATGGCATCCCACAGGAACATTTTGTCGGGATAAAATCCTATATGTTAATACAAGTTACCCTCTATGTGTGTGCCAAATTTCATGAAAATCGCTTCAGCAGTTTTTGCGTGAAGGAGTATTAAACAAACAAACAAACATACAAACTTTCGCATTTATAATATTAGTAGGATTAAAAAAATGTTTTTCGTTGTACCTTCTAATATATAATTTTTCCTAATATCTTAATACTAAAGTGGTAAAAAAGACTAGTTTTTTTGTACACACAGTGGTGTGGGATATGGTTGGAAATGTCATTCAAAATGAGAATTAATTTTATTATTTTTTATTTTGGTCATCTGCAAAATATTAAGCTTCCAAAATGATATCCAATATTTCCTCTTCTTTTAATTTTTCCAATGTCTTGGAAAAATCTCTTTTTTCTTTTTTTACTTAAGCATCCTTTTCTTTTTCACTTTCACTCGTATTCAATTATCGGACTTTGACTCGGACGGCGCTGCGGGCGCAAGCTGGTCTAGAATATAAAGTAAACGCCGGGTCGGAGCCGGATCTCGGCGGCGCGGCGTGTAGGTAGAGACGGGTCGGGGTTATTGTCGCGGTGCGTCCGGGCGGCGGCGCGTGATTAACGAGCGGGCGCGCGTCCGCGGCCGCGGCGGCAGGTGTCGCGGGGTCGACAACCGGGCCGCGCGCGACCTACCTGCGGGTCCGCGGCGTCATCGCGGCCCTGCTGCGCTGCCAGCGCTAGAAAGCTCCCGAGTTTTGCACTTGGGAAATCTAATTTGGTTCATCTGGAAAAGGTTCTTGTGTGAAAAAGTGTCGTTATAACGGTTTTGTAAAGTGGAATCATTTAGCGTTCTCCAATTTTGGAGTATTTAATGTAGGATATTTTCATAATCGGCAATTTGAGAAGATAAGTCTTATGATACTATTGTTACTGCACTTTTTCTACTAAATAACAATGTAAGTGGTTTTAACTAAAACTAATCAATATGACCATTTCAATTGTCAATATGATTATTAGAATTATGGCGTTATAACAGACTACAATGTGCGAAGAGTTTCGAGGAGTCGAAAAAACTGCCCTATTGCGTATCGACATACGAATAAAGTAGGTTTCCGCACTTGTCGAATTCTATTGACAACGTCACTTTGAAGAATAATATTACGCAAACGAAGGTTAAAGGTGAATGGAACCTAAAAGGGAATGGTGATCGAAGTGAACAATGTCATTGACACTGGATTACTATTTTTTCAACATTGCTTGAAATACCATACAGAAAGTAGTATCGCATCGAAAGTAATTACAATTTATATTATTTTAAGGTTTTCAATTATTATACTGAAGTAAAAAAATATTCCTAGTGTAAACCTTCGCGATAAGTAAATATTGATGATCGAAGTGAACAATGTCATTGACACTGGACCACCATGTTTTCAATATTGTTTGAAATACCATACAGAAAGTGGTATCGCATCGAAAGTAATTATACTTCAATGAAACTTATTTTATTTTGAGGTATTCAATTAATATACTGAAGTAAAAAATGTTCCTAGTGTGAACCTTGGCGATAAGTAAATATTGATGATCGAAGTGAACAATGTCATTGACACTGGATCAATATTTTTTCAATATTATTTAAAATACCATACAGAAAGTAGTATCGCATCGAAAGTAATTGTACCTCAATAAAACTTATTTTAATTTTATTAAAAAAATATTCCTAGTGTAAACCTCGGCGACAAGTAAATATTGATGATCGAAGTGAACAATGTCATCGACACTGGATCACTATTTTTTCAATATTTTTTGAAATACCATGCAGTGTAAGTATTAAAGTCACTAACTATTTACGTTAGGAAATACCAGAAACTCACTGAATAATAACCACAAATTTTTCGGAATATGGAACAACTTGCACGAGCCGGGTAAGTCGTTGTCAAGATACTGGTGACGGACATGAGGAATATTAAATAGGATAAATAAAAACAAATGCATATAATATGTACCTTGACTATATTTTATAAGTTACATAAACAATGATACATATTATTAGACACATTATACCCAACACTAACATTGTACTTTTTAAGACATATTATTAGACACATTATACCCAACACTAACATTGTACTTTTTAAGACATATTATTAGACACATTATACCCAACACTAACATTGTACTTTTTAAGACATATTGTTAGACACATTATACCCAACACTAACATTGTACTTTTTAAGACATATTATTAGACACATTATACCCAACACTAACATTGTACTTTTTAAGACATATTATTAGACACATTATACCCAACACTAACATTGTACTTTTTAAGACATATTATTAGACACATTATACCCAACACTAACATTGTATTTTTTAAGACATATTGTTAGACACATTATACCCAACACTAACATTGTACTTTTTAAGACATATTATTAGACACATTATACCCAACACTAACATTGTACTTTTTAAGACATATTATTAGACACATTATACCCAACACTAACATTGTACTTTTTAAGACATATTATTAGACACATTATACACAACACTAACATTGTACTTTTTAAGGGTTTCTTTTTGACGATATTCTTGATTGTGCCTGTTTTTTAAACTATACTGTTATGCTATATATCGGGTTCGTAAAATAACGACTAGTATTTTTAACCGTTTTAGTGCCATGGTTTTTTAATCATATATAGTTAATATTTTTAAGTAAAAACAAATCTTTTACTTTTGATGTCATTTACCCTTGTCTCGAAAAAAACTGTATCTCTTCTAAAAATTATCCAATTTTAATAATTTTTTCGGTGTTTTCTTAATAAAAACTTCTACAAGGATAATAAAATACAAAGAAAATTATGGAAATATATATTTTGAACAAAAATTATAACAAAAACTGAAATCAAGGTCACATCGTATGTTCGCAGTCCGGTAAATCCTCCGTATCAGCAAAATAATTGTTATCGTCGCTATTATCACTATCACTAAAAATTTGCACTACGCCCAATTGTAAGCGCACCACAATGTCACTCCCACTATCACTTTCTTCATAACTTGAAAAACGATCATTTTCACTCGATTTATTTTCGTATTCAGACATTATGGGTTAAACATTTTCTATTCCTGGATCCTTTTTATATTGTAATTACTAATAATATTATAATTTGAACTTTATGTAACACGTAGAAAGATAAAAAATTAGCGATGCGTGCGAGCGACCCCCCCCCCCCCACTACACGCTAAACAGCAACTGAATTTGCGAGCGCCATCACGCTCGTGGCAAATTTAGTTAGTAGGCGCACGAGCGCGATGGCGCTCGTCGGCACTCGAACGGTTAATAACGTTTTTAAAAAGAATTTATTGAAGCAAGTTAAGACACAATTCTACAGAAAAAATATATTATAAAAATAATATTCATAACACGAACTCTCAAAATATGTAGGTATTTCTATGACGCCACAACATTTGTCCATTTTAGCGACTTGTTTCTATTATTAAATTCGCACACGGTGTCTAATCTACATAATGTGAGGTAGGTAAGTTATGATAAATAAAAACTTGATTTTCGACATTTATTAGGAGATATAAATAACAGAAGGAGTTATAAATAACCGAACGTAACTTCGAGGAAAAGTAAATTCAAGATTATTCGACACAATCGTAATAAAATGGAATCTACGAAAACAGGAAATTGCACACAATATTTTTTCTGTTGTTAAAATTTGATAACAAATTCCATCTATACAATTTAGGATAAGTTATGATTAGTAAAAACATAACTTTTGACGTTTATTTTATAAATGTATCATTTAGAAATAATCTATAGCGTTGATGGGCACGGAACTGTTGTTCACGAAAAAAATCACATTTGCCCTTCATGCTCAAAGAGTAGTGAATTATCAACCGAAATGTTCGATTCGTTTCTTTATAGTCAGATTAGTTGCTACTAATTAATAGCAATCATTCGATAATAAGGAAATTATTCATTATTAATATCATCGCTCTTGTTGTTCGTATAATGTTGTTTGAATGTTATTCGTATGTGTTATGTTGTTCGTGTGTTATGTGTAATGTTGTTCGAATGTTATTCGTATATGTTATGTGTAATGTTGTTCGAATATTATTCGTATATGTTATGTGTAATGTTGTTCAAATGTTATTCGTATATGTTATGTGTAATGTTGTTCGAATGTTATTCGTACGTGTTATGTGTAATGTTGTTCGAATGTTATTCGTATGTGTTATGTGTAATGTTGTTCGAATGTTATTCGTATATGTTATGTGTAATGTTGTTCGAATGTTATTCGTATATGTTATGTGTAATGTTGTTCGAATGTTATTCGTATATGTTATGTGTAATGTTGTTCGAATGTTATTCGTATATGTTATGTGTAATGTTGTTCGAATGTTATTCGTATATGTTATGTGTAATGTTGTTCGAATGTTATTTGTATATGTCATGTGTAATGTTGTTCGAATGTTATTCGTATATGTTATGTGTAATGTTGTTCGAATGTTATTCGTATATGTTATGTGTAATGTTGTTCGAATGTTATTCGTATATGTTATGTGTAATGTTGTTCGAATGTTATTCGTATATGTTATGTGTAATGTTGTTCGAATGTTATTCGTATATGTTATGTGTAATGTTGTTCGAATGTTATTCGTACATGTTATGTGTAATGTTGTTCGAATATTATTTGTATATGTTATGTGTAATGTTGTTCGAATGTTATTCGTATGTGTTATGTGTAATGTTGTTCGAATGTTATTCGTATATGTTATGTGTAATGTTGTTCGAATGTTATTCGTATGTGTTATGTGTAATGTTGTTCGAATGTTATTCGTATGTGTTATGTGTAATGTTGTTCGAATGTTACTCGTATGTGTATAATGTTGTTCGAATGTCATTCATCGCTGATATTTGATTATCTAGTTGTAAATAAAGTGAATTATCAGTCGGAGCATTTCATTAACTACTGGCGTGGGTTTTCGAAAAAGGCGGTAATTAAAAAAATAAGGGAGTTGTGAGCTTCTAAATTTAATGGTGGCGAAAGAGTGGGTATATCTTCCTATTTTATTTTCTCTCGTAGAATTAAATGAGCGTTATTGAAAATGATATCATGGTTCAGAATTGCCGTTCTTGTCTAAACTATGAGTTTAAAGTTTTATAGCTCAGTAAATTTATAAGATTTATAAAAAAACTCTACTTCTTTGTAAGGTTGTAAAAGTCAGCAAATTGAAATTATGTTAAATGTAAAATAAAAGAAAACCATTTGTTGGCCTTTCGGTGTTTTGTATCTTTTTGGACATCCCTATATTTTTCTTTTCAGAGAAATTAAAAATTCACCCGATTTCCAATAAAAACCTGTCGAGTATGCCAGATAAGTAATCCCAGACGGTTTGTAATGTTAATGTGATGTACCTGATATCAAAGATAATTCTTTGCTTTAATTTTATTTGCCGGAATGATTGAATTCAAGCATCCAAGCAAGAAAATGCTCGAAAAAGAAGATAAGCAGGAAGATATTCTGGGGATTCTCTGACAGTATTATTCACTACAGGTCCTGGCATGAGGTCACTGCAGACGAGTACTGTTACGGTGATGGAGAAGCTCGCTATATACAAACCGGGACTAGTTAATTGTTATCACCTGTTAATAATCCGCGACAATGAACGACTATACATGGTGCAGAATACCGTCTTAAACTTGTAGAACTAAAACACCTACCATCTCACGAGATGTTATATTATTTCTATTCCAGTGCTTTACATTGCCGGAAATTTAAATACCACAATGTTTTACAAGATGGAAAATCCATTTACAAGTTAGGAGTTTTGAAAGGTGTAAAGATTTCATCAATTATCATTCGTCAAACTTGTTCAGTTCAACTTTGTTGGGTAATAATAGTTTAAAAAAACAAATCTAATTAAAAAATATAAAGCAACAAAAACCATGAAACGTTTTATTTTGTTCAATTGAAGCATGGAATTATGTTTTGATTGATAAAAATAGAACTTTATTATGGAACTTTGGGTTTTATTTCTTCTATATACAATATATTATGGGTAATATTTCCAATTCAGCTATTTTATAATATCATTTATATTATTTTGTATCATTTATATCATTCATATCAAGGGTAAAATTTAAAGAGATTGGAAGTGGATTATATATTAGGTGGAGATAGATATGTCACATTTTCATTACACTAACACAGTTTTCTTCTTTTTGTATTTTAGACAAGACTGCGGTTCGGACGTATCGCATTTTTATTAGAATCTCGTAGTTTCTTAAGGAGATATTTAAGTTTGGGTGCGTCTTTTAGGAAGGTTTACTTTAATAACGTTTTCCCCGACCGTGCCAGGATAATATTGAAGCTTCAAGGTCATAAACACTGGGTTCCTTTTTTTTTATTTATGCAATCAAACAATAAATATTATGGAAAAATACAAATTTTGTTTTTGCTTTCCTTTATTTGTGTAACTTCTATATATTTTCTTTATTAGAGGGTCACTCGGTTTTTAATTGTCGGCATTAATAATCGGAATGCGATGATAATATGTCGAAATAATTTTTTTTAAATTATCAATTTCATTTTATTTTCCGCCACTTGTTTACAGAAACTCCATGAATATGTACAGTTCACATATTCTTTTACCTTTAAATAATATATTCGTTTTCAGAATCTCTGAAGATCAAAGCTCCATATTTTCCGATCCCACTATTGAAATGTGTTTTCCCAGTTTCTGGGTACATTAATGTTGATTAACAAATGTCTGAAGGCACCACGAAAAGATGGCTAACAGTATGGCATACTAGGTATTGAAATAAAAAGGGGTCTTTCAAAAATGTCCTGAAAAAAAATTTAAACAAATTCAACGTATTTACCGACAAAAAAATGGAGAATAAAGTATTTAGAATTTTAGGAAATATTAGTGATTTACGATCTTTTTATATTTTTTGTGTCGTTATTGGATTTATCCTGTTGAGAGAGGTACGTTGCCACATAAATTACTGGCGACCCGCCTTGGCTTGTACCCGACATTATCGGTAGACAAAGATAGTGTCTAAAATATATCTATATATCACGTTAAATGTCTTTCCCTCATATGCCAAAATGGCCCTTATACGGGTACAATTAAGTTACTTGATTAAGATTTTTGTGATGTGCCTTTTTCTTATATGAACGTAGTCCTGTGCTTTATTTTAATATAATAATGTATTCTGATACGATGATTTTGTACCTATTTCCCCTTACTTCAAAATACTCCTCTCTTCTCCACTCTGAAAACCTTTTCATTTATTTTAAACTACTAATCCAAATTAAAAAGTGTGAAGGGTCTGTTTATCTGTTTTAACTTAAAATAATTTAAGTTAAAACAGATAAACGCTCAAAATAATTTCATTGATATTTATTTTAATGATTAATTATTAATAAATTAACCTAGACATCGCCACTTTTATCCCACGTACTTTTTCTTAAATTAAAAACAGTTATCCTAGATTATCTATAAAAGATGGATAAATACAGTGTGGGATTTCTGTATGGAACTTTTTAGGACCTACATTTCTCTTACACGAATTATTAGTGTATCCACAATAAGTTTGCCAGAATTTATCACGAAAGCGCCCAGCCCAGCAGCTTTTCTACGACAAAGTTGATTCATTCTTTATTAATAACCATAAGACGATTTTGAAAGTAGTGAAGAGGTTATGAGTATTACGGCGTGCACGGATTGCTAAACACACATGCTTAAACGAATACAGCCGATGCGCGACCGCACGTTTATACTGTAGTACTATACCTAGTAGTAGTATACCTTGATATACGCTAGTAAACACGCAAACGCTCATACTGTAGTAAAGGTGTCGCCCGAAGTCTTAAACGTTTATACTGTAGCAAAAGTGTCTGTTGAAATCTTACACTTTTTGAAGGCTAGATCTCATTTGCCAAGAATGTAACGTGCGATGGGAACTTCGTTCCAAAAATAAAACTTTCATCTTTATCGTATTAGTGGGACTCGAGTGATGCAACATCTAATCTACGTTGTTTAGTTTCCTATTTCAATGTTTGTAAAAATCATTCATTTACTACAATCCTTCCATTCATAATTACATCACTTTACAATCATTTCACAATTCCATTAGCAGCCATTGCGCCTTTGTAGGCGCATACGCTACTCTCGGATGTTATAATTATATGTATGTATATATATATATATATATATATATATATATATATATATATATATGTATATATATATATATGTAAAATAAAATAAAATTTGTCCGTATGTTGAAATAATTATAACAATAATTTATAAATAGCTTAACGATAATGTAATCTAGAATTATTTGATTATAAAACACTTGCTGCCGCCGGCGTTTTCGGCAGGATTTACTTATATGTATTGCAAGAAGCTACCGTGTACTATTCTAACTATGAAGCGTGTCTATACCGTGTTTCATAATAACCTTTCTAGCGTTTAGACGGGTTTGAGTGACATCTAAATACAGCTTTCATGGTATTAATAATACAAGTCAATTCTTCCGCACGAACTATACACACGCCATATTTGCTTGCGATTCGTTGCTCGGTTGCAGAGTAACGAACCAACCGATCAACAAACCGATTATCGGATTTATAATATTTATAGGAATTCATCTGTAGATTAAACACATAAATTACTGATTGCTGACATACTTCTGAATATTTTTTGCTGTAGGTCAATAATTTTTTAAATAAAACTATTGTTAGTCCTAAATATTGACAACCAATATTGTCATTAAAGCTAACTGTCACAAGAATTCGTTTCCATTTTGATTGATCATTAAGAACTAACGTGTCTTTACCGTTTGTATGTTAAATTGATTGAGTGACCAATACTGCAGTCATCATAATCTGTGACCGCCATTAACGGAATACGATTCATTGTTAGGTGACATGATGGATTTTAAAAATCGTTTCAATATACCACATTGAAATATCATGTAAAAATAACTTGTGCGTTAGTCTTACCGCACGAACCTTTATTGGATTGAGAATTCGACTACTGGTTTCACTTGCGATTTATAAATCGGCCGTAGTTGTCGACGAGTGAAATACTGTTCCATCAGGAGAATAACACTAAAGGATATTGCAGCGACTTTAGCTACCGATTCAACATATAGACATTCTTTCCGTTCAATATGCGCAATATACGCTGATGAATTTTATGACATTGAACTATAAATCATTTTATATACGTTCTTACACCCGGTTTCCGTTCTTTATAACGTTAGTACAGGTTGTAAGACGCTCAGTTGTTTTTCAACATCTATTAAAATTAATAACCTTACTTAATACTGCTTGTTTAGCTCCACGCTTAAAAACAAATTTCACAAAACTCTAAAAATTTGATATTCAGGCCACTGAGTAACTTCGCTTACCGAAATGTGTGAATTTCTTTGGCGAAATATACAAGCGAACTCAGTTTAGTTCTCAAGTGAGGAGTGCTGTCATTGTACTGGGTCATCAATAATTTATTATGTATCGCTGGTCGCAGAGGGGTACGTGGGGCGCGCGGGAAGCGAGGCGGCGCAGTGGCGGGACGTGCGCGGGCGCAGCTCCTTTTTAGTAGTAGATAAAGAAGACAGTAATGCACTCAATCCGTTCGCGTTAGCAATAAAAAAAGATTTATTTTACTTATGATTATAAAAATGAGTCTCTGTAATAAATAGATCTATTATAATCCAATGACTTGTTTAGGTGTAATAGTTTTATCGGTACTTTTTGAAGTGAAAACTTCTTTAGGCGCACCTGCGCACTTTTATTGAGCGGTGAACGAAACTGAGTTGCCAGGTTCGGGTCGGTGACGCTGAATCGGGTAAATTCGGCTTCCTTCAGCATCGGCCAAGCGAGTTCCAAATTAAAAAAATTATGAAATGTGATCAATATACTGTATTGTTCGGGTAAACTCGGCTTCCGTCGGCATCGGCCGAGCGAATTACTATCCAATACGGAGTGCATCCTTTCGAGAATTACGTTCTATTTATGAAAAAAAAATTTTTTTAATATAATTTAACGTAATCCACGTATTTTTTTTGTTTTTATTTTGGTATTTAAAATTTCCAACATACGCAGTACGGCTATATTAGTTAACAAAGTGTCTTTTCTACATTGTGGTCTTAAGCACACCAACTTTCTATTAATTACAAAATAAAACTCTTATTATTAAAAAAAAACACTCGGAATTTAAAAATGTAGCATTGTTTTAGATGGCATTATTTGTCTTAAAAAGGATAAGTAAGAATTTATTGTTAAAATCGTAATCCAAATCCATTCGTAAATAAATATTATAAAATCCATATGAATTTAACTTGACGACTGACGGCTTATAGCGATACAATTGAAGCTTTATCCAAATTTATGGATATTATGTCTTTATGTATAATGTAACGTTTTAATTTGAGAATAATAAATCGATTTTAATCAATTTTTTTTATTTATACCTCGAGTCTTCCCATCTTTTACATATTGTTCGCCTAATAAAGAAATAGTTATGCTGAAGTTGACATAGTTTACTGAGTTATGTACACAGACGTGCGCGCATGCTCACACATGCACATTCGCACACAAATGTGCGTACGCTCACACGCATATATACATAAATACAGATACACACAAACGTACACAAATGTATATACACGCGAGTCCACTCTCGCACACACACACACCCACACATACGAGCGCCCGCACGTACACACACGCACACACACACACACTTACACACACCCGTGTTCATATACACATTAAATAAAAAATGCGGTCTTTTAGATGTGACTTACTTTGAGACTGACTCGCTCATCAAAACTACTAAATGTACTTATAGTTAATCTTGAAATTTGTTAAAAAACAAGATTTCATAAAAGTAAAAGAAAAATAAAAATCTTAAATCCCTAATTTATGCGGATTTTTTACGTGGCAAACTAATGATCTGCGTTTTATGATTTTCGCTTATTTTTATTCGCGTATTTGAATGCTTTTTTATAATGACGACTGCTATTACAAAATAATTATAATAAAATTACCGTATGAACTAAATCGGGAGCAACTAAATATAAGGAGTCTCACCAAATAATCTCATTATCAAAATTTAATTCTCTAGGATCTATACTATGAAACGATATACCCATGGCAACGACAATAATGCCACAGTCACCTTTCTACTTTGGCACGCGCGCGGTCTAGCAGCGATATTCGAGAAAAATTATTTTCTTTTGGCCAGACACCCGAAATTGCCTTTCCGATTTAAAATAAAAAATGGTTGTAATCTGTGTACCAAAACAAAGTAGAACGTTTATTTAAACTTTAAAGGAGGATAACTAAAGAACGACGTTACGTTCCGGATATAGAAAATATATCGTATACAGTACGTATATAACATACCGCCAAGCTTTGTGAAACAGGAAATTCGATTATTTATCTATTGTTTTAAAATAATCATAGATAGAATTTTTTCAGAGGGGAAATTTATTTTTAAAATATAATTTCGAGTTTTCTTTTACTCAAATGAGCCTTAGTAAAAAGTGATTGTGTGTGCGTGTGTACATAGGTATTTTTATAGGAGCATCATGTGGTCTAGCTCATAACATAATGAAAATATTTTCTGTAAATTCGATATTTGAATTAGTTACCTTCGGCCTTTGTTCTCTTTACAAAAAATAGATTATAGGTTTTAAAATTTTTTTTTAATCGATGTTTGTAACAGTTTCATATTTTTTAAGATGGCTTTGTTTCATTTGTACTTTTTCTGCCTTATGTACTGTTTAATAATATCCTTTTTAAATAAAACTTTTGCTTAATATTTTTTTTACTTTCGATATTATTGTGTACTTAACTAGCACTTTCTCGTGATTCCGCCCGCATGAATGTTTTGTTGTTAGCATTTTAGTTTTGTTGTAGTGCGGCGTTTAAGTAATTTATTAATATTAGTTATTTATTGATATTAAAATAAATTTGACGTACAAATGAGCAGGAATCAATAACGTTATTTATTACTATTAAATAATTTTGAAATAATCCAAATAACAGTGATTTTTTTTATTTTTAACACAGGTTCATTGGCACTATCCGGCGCATGGCATAATGCACGCCCATTTTTTTGTAGTTTTTAATCCTTACCAACACCTTCTTAAAGTAGTAATTGTATTATGCTGTAAGAGATTTATTTTATGTATCTTGAATATTTTTTCTTTTGTATTGTTTATTATCAGATTTCAACATGGGGAAAGCTTTCAATTCGACGCGTATGTTTGTCTCCGTTGGGTATTGTGTTTATCAGCCTATATAAGTGGTATATATACGAGTATATGTGTTGTAACTCTCTAGAGCGGGAACGGATAATCCTATTTGGAAAAAGGAGGGATCGTTAGAATCATCTTAACTTTCCGCGTGTCCTTAGATGACGTCATAATCCGTACAATATGGTAACTGAACGTCGCCATTGTATTAAATTAAAAGACTTGATGATCAGACTTCAGAAGTATATTACATAATATGTTGTATAAACAAATAAAATATTTAATAAAAATGTTTAAATCTCGCTAAGAAATTTTATTTAGGAAGTGGTTTTGGGATATTCGGTCACGTCCGAATTAAGAATCTGGTCCCCAACTCTAAACTTTTAGTTTCCGCAATAAATTCCGAGAAAATCGGGTAAAATTTTTTTCTCTTGGGGCCTACACAAATAAAGTTTTTGAATGAGTACTTCAAAAAATTAGGGCTGTAACAAAGATCGTGGCTATTATTAATGAAAGTGATGTAACATATGAGTACTTCTGTGCATATAACTGAGTACCTTTGAAACGTGCGTCTGTGCATAAAACTGAGTACATTTGAAGCGTGCGTTTGTGCATAAAACTGAGTATATTTGAAGCATGCGACTGTGCATACAATTGAGTATATTTGAAGCGTGCGTCTGTGCATAAAACTGAGTACATTTGAAGCGTGCGTACATTTGAAGCTTGCGTCTGTTCATAAAACAGCACATTTGAAGCGTGCATCTGAGCATAAAATTGAGTAGATTTGGAGCATGCGTCTGTGCATAAAACTCAGTACATTTGAAGCGTGCTTTTCTGTAAAAAGATTTAATTTTTTTTCTTTGGAATCACAACTTTGGCAGTGATTGTTTTCTGAAATTCTTAAGAATTGTAGTTAATTAGTTTAAAACAGGCCGCAATCTACAGATACTTGCTGGCAAACATATTTTAACAGCTCAGTAAACTTACAATATGTATTAATTTTATGTACACAAAACTTTTCGGGATAAAAGTCGTAAGTAAGTTAATAGACAGAAAGACTGTATATACAGCAGATTTATACTTTTCTTTAAATATTTGCCACCACGTATTTCTTGTAAAATAAGGGTTGCTCTTATAAATCACCCCTATGATACTTATGTAAAATAAAATTCAAACTAATCAATAGCATACATTTTGCAATGTTTATATTTGATGTAATATAACAGTTAGGAATATAATTTTATCTCGTTAGAATAAAATTAGATCGATTTAGGAATATCGAGTTAGAATATAATTAGATCGATTTAGGAATATCGAGTTAGAATATAATTAGCTTGATTTAGGAATATCGAGTTAGAATATGATTAGCTCGATTTAGGATTATCGAGTTAGAATATAATTAGCTCGATTTAGGAATATCGAGTTAGAATATAATTAGCTCGATTTAGGAATATTGAGTTAGAATATAATTAGCTCGATTTAGGAATATCGAGTTAGAATATAATTAGCTCGATTTAGGAATATCGAGTTAGAATATAATTAGCTCGATTTAGGAATATCGAGTTAGAATATAATTAGCTCAATTTAGGAATATCGAGTTAGAAATATAATTTAGCTCGATTAAAGTTTTTACTATCGCGTTATTGGGAAACTACATAATCTAGTTTCATAAACAAATATTTGCAGAGGAACAATCGCTGTTTGTCCTTGGTTTGGATTCGGTGTCTTCTACAAGACATGTACAATCTCTTCATTGCTCATTAGCTTTTGGGCAAAGTTATTGTTATTAGACTATGCTTTTGCCAAGTTATATTAGTCATATGTCATCATTTACTCTCGGCTGATTTTTTTAAACTAAAAAAGAACTGTGGTCAAGTGGCATAGACGATAAATAGTCGCCTTTCGTTTTTAATGTACACCTGATATATACGTCATGTTTGTTAGGGAATGCTGCCAAACTATAATTCTGGTGGCCATTAGTGAATTTTGAATAAGTAATGCATCGACTTCAAACACAATTGGTCCAAATTTTAGTATAAACATTTTTGGAAATATATTTATCATGTTTATCCTTTTGAAAGAGTTTTTATTAAACCAAGCTAGAAAGAAATAAATAGGAAATAATCTAAGTTATTAAACGTATATCAAAATAACGTATAAAAGAATTAGATGAATCGCCAACATTTTGCGAAAGTCGTTTCTGCATGTTGTACTGAATTTTAAGGATAATAATGAAGATGAAAAATGTTTTCTATAACATTTAGTATGGAAATTTCAAGATTATTACGCATTTCTGTTACTATTTAATTTGCAGCGACATCTGTTTCTTTTACAAGAAAACATCATAAATATGTAGTTCTACAATTCTCCACTGCATATTTATTTTATTATAATATTAGAAAAGAAAATGAGGATGTTTTGTGCTTTTATGTAATTGTATTAGTTTAGTTAAGAACTTCAAACTTGGCGTACGTATTGTTTCATTTTTTATTCACCAAAATTGTAACAAAATATGTTGTAAGTATTACCTTTATTTCATCGGGGTAAAATTATTTAGTGATTAAAGTGTTAGATTTTAAAGTTATTCAATAAATGTATAATGTACGTTAATATATATTCCATAACATTTCCAACGTTAACTGAGGGGTCCACAGAGCCTCTAGGTAATCATTTTGCCATGTCGAAGAGGAAGAAAGTTTGAAGATTTAGAAACGTGTAACATAGCGCAACTTTTATCGCGCAGAGGGCGGGTGAAATTGTTAGTACAAAATGTGATTTCAGGCAATACCAAATACTAATTACTATTTAATTATATATTGGTGAGAAGAGGAAAAAAACAATTTTTCAGACGGGATTTTTTTGAATGCGATATGTTCTGGCGTAAGGACTTCAATTTTTTGGAGCATTTATTTATTCAAAGTTTATAATTTGGGAACTACTGGGTATCCTGCCCAGCTTTTGATACACATTGGAATAAAGTGCCTAATTCCCAAAGTACAAATTTTGAACAATATAAATTTTGCAAGTCGTTTTTAATATTCTCCTTTTAGAAACCGACTAATCAGCTGTCGTCCGTATTTCGTTATATCCTGCTAAATTAGGACAGGTCCGCGGTAAGAGACAACAAAGGAGATGTTTATTTACTGTACCCGGTCAGCTAGAGTTTCGCTTTCTGTTTTGCCCTTAACGTGTTATACAAAAATATACAAATATATTTACTATACGTTCTAAGTGGAAACTTAATGTTACACATGTTGGACACATAGAACAGTTAAGGTGATGATATAATGTATTTATGGAAACCGCTATGGATACCATACAAGTAAGGTAAAATAACTTCCATGTGACAGAAAAGTGATTACCAAGAAAGGTAAGTAGACAATTTTTAGTGGGAGAGCAAAAACGTGGAAACGAGATAAGGATTCAGGATGAAAGGAAGTAAAATCTTTAAAATTAGGAAATGCTGAGGTAAGCGAAGGTAAGGGAAGGTATAATTTGGGTGTACAGAACGAATAAACAGTTGTCAAAGAATAATTATATAAACACGAAGTGGATAGTGGGGAGTTACATGTATCCTGCGCGACGTGCTTGGAAAGGATTTAAAATTTATGGGTTTCTAGAACTCTTTAAGTTTACATTTGTGTACGTTTGAAGTTTTTCTAGATATCTGTTAATAATGTGATTTAGGAGTGAGTTTGTTTTCAAAAATCAAAAGAGAGATATTATCTTTTTATTAGTTGACGAATCTATGTACATATAATGAGATGGTAGTGAGGCGACGTAATGACGCTATAGCTGCTGGATGTACTTCAATGAAACTTTGTTCTTTTATATTTTAGGGGCTTGGTCAACATCTACAATAGAAATGATTAAGATTATTACTCAACTCTAATTATACTTATTTGAACGCGGCATTGGTTTCTAGAAACGACTGTGACATACCAACACGTGAGTGATTATATAAGGGTTCCTTTTTTCCTTTTCAAGGACGCGACGCAAAAAATCGGAGTGGCTATGGCCGACTCGCCGATACTAATGTTAGTTAAAATACGTTTACAGAGGAACCGATGGAAATTACGCTTAAAGACGCGCTGATGGAGACTGAAGATATTTAGTCAGCGCCTCTTGACTATGTTTTAAGTCGATGGAAATTCGGCCACCGACTTGTCCGACAAAAGTCAGCTCTGTTGTCGGCGATCAGCTCACCGCTTGCAAAAGACGTTCATCTGCGTTGCGCTAATCAAAAGAAAAGCTATAATTATAAGACGGATTTTTGGAAATAATTACAAGCCAAAAAATAATTCTTCTTGGTTAAACTGTCGATCTGTTTGTTTTCTAATTGCAGGAAAATTAATAAATCGATAGTTATGAATCTTTCAGTAGGCACTGATCATAATATTCTGTCAAAGGGAAACTGAGTAAACTAGTTTCGAAGAGATTCATCATAAATAAAAATAAGTCGGTTGTTGGCGAATAAAAATTTGCAAAACTAGCTTTTTTGGTATCAATTCAATTATATAAACTTGTATGCACACTTGAAGTGGTTAACGATCGCGTGATATGCGCGCACTTCTTTGCGTTTGTAACATACCTATTGTCCGCCTTATGACAAATATAAAACCTACACTACACTACTAGCCAAGTTGATCGAAGTTAGGTGAAGAGAATAGTGAATTTTGGCACCAAAATATTTCTTTTTTTGCCATATCTTTCTAATCGCTTTAACAATTTTAATCGAAAATAAGACGTGTCGTCTATAAGCTAAAATAAAGGGTCTGAAATTTATCTGGTTAAAATTCACTTGATTTTCTGCAAGTTTTATGGGACGTATTTTGTTTACTAGTTTGGTTTACTAGCACTTAAACTTAGAACGTTAATTAAGAATTTATTATTTATAAGAGAATTTATAAATTATGTTATACGATTTAAAAATTATATTATACGACGGGAAATGTTTTGTTTGACTTGATATTTTTTAGAAAACTGAAAATTGCCTTTGCTTGCAAAAAGAGACAATGAAACTGCGACGTTCGAATAATTATGGGTTAAGGTACTGAAATCGAAGCCTATCTGGAAATTAAATTTCATCCAGTTACCATCCATATTGTGCACTATTGTCGATGAACTCAACTATACTGTACATATTTTACAACTTTAATGTACACAGGTATATAAGGCTATTAGCTATATAGCAATATATTACAGCTAATTTATGTATAAAGTGAAAAAATAGTGACGCAGCAAAATGCAAACACTTATGTGAGAAGTCATTTGTATAATACATAGATACTTGTGTGTGTGTGTGTGTGTGTATATATATATATATATATATGTATATATATATATATATATATACATATATATATATATATATATATATATATATATATATATATATATATATATCATATATACATGTAAAAAAAGGAAGTGAACGTGGACAAAAAAAGGAGACAAACTTAGGGCAGAGCTGCGTAAGGTATGATTTTTTAGGATGACATTGGAACATACGCACCATGAATTCATGTTCATGAAATTATGTATATTAAAATTATACTTTCTACGACCTTCACCACTGTTTATAGACAGTTTTACATCTTGTGTAGTTTATATAATTAATTGTAAAGAATACTTGGAGGTTCACAATTATATATATTTTTCGCTCAATATCTAGTAGGAGTTCAATGTCCCACATTTAGAATTAGGACAGAGCATGGAAAAAGTATTTTTCTGATTATTTAATAATAAACTCTTCTTCTAACTGTGAATGGCGGGAAACCGTGTTAAGAATGGAAAATAGAAAAATCGCTTGAAGTGAGCTTGAAGAGATAACAAAAGCTGACTGAAATAACAAAGATGTGTCTCTCAATTGCTGGAAATGTACGGTTTTTGTATGTTTCTAATCTGGGCAAAACACGAATTCCTTAAATAACTATGCCCGCCCATCGATGATTTACGAGGGTGGAACTGACAGCTCTTAGAATTGAACATGTTTAATAAAATAAATTTAAAATTTTGAAAATTGAACACTTTGGTACTTTGTTTGAATTTGCCACCTGTTTTTACAAATCGCTGTAATTACAAATTAACGGTAGTCATAAAAAAATATCAAATGAAATTTTTTTCTCCATTTTGAAGATTGTTCGTATGACGTCATGATGATTTCAACGAAAGAAAATTTTCGTTCGATAATTTTTTATGACTACCGTTGTGACCTCAATCAATAATTGACTCTGATTGGCATTTTATGACGAAGCCCCATCCCGCGCTATTGGTTCCTATCGATCTCAATTACGGTGGTACCGACCTCAGTGATGATCGTACCAATCTCAGTGATGGTTTGCGTGTAAGACCTTTCTCAGCAGCGATAACTAGAGATAAGATCAATACTGTGCAGGTCATGATAAAGATTGACAATAGAATAATCTATCAGCAGATGCAAGGAAATTTAAGCATTGGTATGGGTCAACTACTGGAAATTCTCCATGAAAATTTAGGCATCAGGAAGCTTTATTATAGGTAATATTAGAATGTATCCTACATTCATCACCAATACCATCATCACAGAAAGAATTTTCAAAATCGATGGAGTCATTTATTTCACAAACTCTACTTCGTTATTGTATTAGTAAAAATTTACATTTCTACAATAATGTGGAACAAATAAGGAAATGAACAAGCCGAAGAACAAGCGACTTTTTCCGTTATAATTTAATTTTAAAAGAAAAAGCAAGGCATAATTTACTAGACAATGGGTGGGTTGAGACTTGGCGAGTTGTTAGTTCAAAATTGTATCTTAAATGAGTTGTAAAGATCTTAATTTGCAATTTAAAAAAATCATCTGCCAACTAAAAATTGTCACCTACGGGTGTGAGATGTAGATAATGCCTCAAGGACCTCTCCGAAGACCGAAGCTGAAACACTGTCACGTTGATTAATGTCGCGAAATGTTAAAAAAATTCGACAGAGTTCACTTTAATATCGTTGTTGACATCAACACAGGTGACGAAAGCAGGATGTATTTTTGACATTCTAAAAACTTTCAGTTTTACCACTCGTATAATTCTACAGTTGACATATGTACTTTAAGTTTAATGCTTTACAGTTGAAATATGTACTTTAAGTTTAACGCTTTACAGTTGACGTATATACTTTAAGTTTAACGCTTTACAGTTAACATATGTACATTAAGTTTAACGCTTTACAGTTGACATATGTACTTTAAGTTTAACGCTTTACAGTTGACATATGTACTTTAAGTTTAACGCTTTACAGTTGACATATGTACTTTAAGTTTAATGCTTTACAGTTGACATATGTACTTTAAGTTTAACGCTTTACAGTTGACGTATATACTTTAAGTTTAACGCTTTACAGTTGACATATGTACATTAAGTTTAACGCTTTACAGTTGACATATGTACTTTAAGTTTAACGCTTTACAGTTGACATATGTACTTTAAGTTTAACGCTTTACAGTTGACATATGTACTTTAAGTTTAACGCTTTACAGTTGACATATGTACTTTAAGTTTAACGCTTTACAGTTGATATATGTACTTTAAGTTTAACGCTTTACCGTTGACATATGTACTTTAAGTTTAACGCTTTACAGTTGACATATGTACTTTAAGTTTAACGTTTAACGCTAGTTGTGCGCTTTTTAATTCACATAGTGGTTCAGAATGTGAGTTAATTTCGAAATCGTATGTTTAAGTTAATATTCGTTTAAATGCAACTAAACCGTGATCGAGTGCTCACTGCACTTACGCTGCACACTCGTTTTCGCTTATACTCTTAAGCCCTTCAGTAATCCGTTTTGATCTGACTGCTTGATAATGTTTTTGTTTTTATTTATACCATTTAAGCTACGCTACTGTCAGACATCAAACGAATAACAAATAAATACTCCCTGTTTATGATTGGGTACTGTAGTATTAACAATGAATCTTGTTTATTATAGTATTCCGTCTCCTAGAAGCAATTGTTACAGAAAAATGAACCTCAAATTGTAGGAAAATTATCAAAACAGCTTGACTGTTTATTTTTTCAAACAAATTAAAATATTTCACTATGCTACAATGGACGTCTAAATTTTTTTTAAAATATATTTATTGTATTATCAGGTTAATTGTAATAAAATTACTGAGCAATTTAAAAAAAAATATAAGTATATCTTGTTATATGTAAAAAAAAACAAAAAAATGGTGAAAATATTTTTATATCAATAATTAAACTTAGTATTTGTTATAGCCATATATACTATTATGGAAGAGATATATTTTTAATTGAAAGAACGCTATGTGCGTTATTTTTATACTCATGAACAGTAATAATTGTACGTAATATTAGTTTATGTTGCTTAATATAGATTATATGTGATAAAGACCAGTAATTTCACGTGCTCATATATGAGAATTACCAGAATAAACCTAGTAACAAAAATTATCCCATTTCTGGAACATTGTGCGGTAAAATTAAAAAAAAAAATTTATAGTGTATTTGGAATTCAAAGATACCCCTAGGTAAAATAGAAAAAAAAATATTTGACGTACGTGTGCAATACAACCTTAAAAATAATGATAAATATATTAAAACATTTTTATGATTTTGTTCATTCTCAATTTTTTTAACGTTTCAAATTTTTATAAGTACCAATTTATATTTGTAAAATTATTTTTAATTCTTGCGTATCGATCCATTTTTGGCACGGAGTACTATTGGAGTAATTTCAACTCGCATTTAACTAATTATATTTTACTTATTATATTATATTTTACTTATGTAAAAAATAGAAAATATATTTAATGAATAAGCTTTTAGCCCTCTAAATTTGTCTCTTGACAGTTTTTCATCTTAACTCGTTACACTACACTTATATATCATATACTTTGGCGCCTTTTGCCATTGAACCTATATTAGAGCGACCCGTTGACAAAAATTCTGATCTGAACGAAACTAAATCCTGTGGCGTGTCAGTACACCAGGCTATTTACTTAGTTTCATCGAACATCTATACATCAGCAAGTATACTACTACAGCATGATTGATCACGTTATTGCAGAACGAGGTGTTATCTGTCAAAACAGGATAACAATTAGACGATAAGTGGAGAGTCGGACATAAATAAAATTGACGTCTGTCTGCACACCATTATTTTTATGTCCACTGGTAATACATGCGTTAAAATATAGTAAAAAAATTTGCAGTGTAAACATCTATATGACGACCGTATAAAAGATGCTAGCTATACAATAATCACGTCAAGGCAAAAATCTATGGGATTTAGTTATAATTTAAACAGTGTTTATTTATAAAGCGGTCAAGTACGTGTCAAAACTCGCGCTAAATATGGTTTCATAGTTACCTAGATCTCTTGAAATATTTGATGTCACCCGAAATAATCTTAATTGAAAATTTTAAGATATAAACAAATTTCGGATTTTTGGACATTTTTGAATTATGGCTGAAAAATTAGAGGGTGGGTTACATATTGTATATCGTTCAAAGATGAATGATGGTAAAAGGGAATTTAGTCATTTTGAAAGATCTGTCCAATGACATCTTAAGGAGTACCTAAAAAAAATGTTCGGCAGATGCGAGATATATTAACGGCAGATGCGAGATATATTGACAGACAGACGGTCATCACAAAGTAATGTGGTTTTTTTGTTCTGTTGTGAAAAATACGCAACCACCATTTTTTTAGGTTCATTGAATTCTAATTGATTTAAATTTGTGACATAAGATGCAACAAGTGAAAAGATATTTAAAAGCGTTTTAAAAAAAATTTTTTTAGGTATTTGAAAAATGTGCTCTAAACAAGCTACACTTTCAATAATGTAAAAGCAAGACGTGTTAATAGGATAATTTCAATTAGTAGGTAGTTTTTTTTAATGACTACTTGTTATATTTTTGGAATTCTTATCAGTGTGTGTGCTCGTTTGCTTTAAAACTCACTTACTAAAAGACTGAAATCATACAAGTATACTAGAGTTACTATATATTATAATGCTGAAATCTTAAAACTAAAAACGGAAATAAAATACAAAATGCCGTAATACGTGAAAATACGTTGTATTATTTGTAGAATATGTTTTTAATGTTTATTTGCAAATGAATCATTATAATCATTAACATTGGCGTTCAGTTCAAGAAGAAGTGAGGCATTATCATCATTTCGTCAAAATTGTCATCCAGTCATCCTGGTTAGCTGGTTTCCTTTTGTCTCTAGGCCAAACCTGCAGGACCTGTCTCAATGCTATATCTTCCATCAAGCGTTCCACGTGCCCAGCCACCGAATACGTCCTAGTTCTACACGCCCAGCGTCGTTGGATCATCGACAACGTCGTCCAGGGTTCTCTCTCCTCCTGGTCACCTTCTGCCTCCAAATCGGCTGCACAGGATCTGTCGAATCACTCTGTGTTTCTTCAACGGTTTTATATTTCCCAACTACTGGGCGTATGTCCAGTATTCTTAACTTTGATAATTGAATTTCACTTTTGGTAGAGGCTGAAAAGTTACCTATTAGTGTGGATGTGTCATTTACTGCAATCATTGACTGGACCATATATCTTCCTCAGCGTTTTCCTCTCCCACCTATTCAGCATTCATTCTCTCTTCTTTCTGCTCTTCATTTTCTCTAGGCATTATCCATATCCCATACTTGTAGGATACTGTTAGCTACGCGACAAGATGATTTTTAGACGGCAGATGATTTTTCTTAATTCCAAATTAATGTTTATACAACTCATTTAAGATAAAATTTTGGACTAAAAACTGTTCCAATGGTGGTATCGTTTAGGGGGTTATACCATGTTTTTTTTCTTTTAAAATTAAACTGTAATAGAGGAAGTTGCTTGTCCTTCAGTTTGTTAATCATCTTGATTGTTCCACGCTGTTGTATTCATTTAAATCTACACTAATACAATAAAGAAGTAGAGTTTGTGTGAAAAATTACTTGAACGATTTTAAAAATCATTTCTCTGAAGACGGTAATTGTTATAAATGAAGGATACCTACCAGTATTGATAATATTTTATCAGTTTTTATATGGGGCAACTGAACAAGTGTTGAAAAAATATAAGACGACGAAAATTGTCTATATTTCACGAGAAGATAGGTGGGACATTAAGTTAAAGTTTATAGTCATTTTTACAGACAAGGGGGGGGGGTCAATGGTCTCAAAAAGGCTCTTTGTGGTGTAAACTAGAATAATAACCTAGTAATCTAAAAATGGTAACCTCGCATGCCTGTCTTCTCCTTATCCTCATGCGCACAATTCGGTATATGACTAATTTTTTTTTATTTTAATCATAATTTCAAGCTACAAGCTGATGAAGAGTGAACATTTTTTTAATAAACTTAAAAATTGACCGAGTTATAAAAGTTTAAATTTAACCTTTAGAGAAGGCGCATTATATTCCACGAGAGGAAAAGAGACAACTCTATCCGTATCTTCAAATTTAGAAACCTAAAACTGGCTTTGAATTTTTTTCAAGACTGGTTTTTAATTAATTTATATTTCACAATATTGTACGAAAAATATCAAAATTTAGAATGAGTAAATTACCGTATTTATCCACTTGCAATATGCGCTCCGCTCGCCGCCAGCCTCCGTCGTCGTTGATCGCATTTGCAACTGCCGATAGCATTGACGGATAACTTGGGGAGTGATATTGAAGCACATATTCTTGATATCCCAATGATTTCGACCAACGCATTATTCGTTTTCAAGTTGTGGCAGTTTCCGGTGAACGTATCGTTTCCTTCTACCATAAATAAATCTCTGGGACAAACTATTAGAACGGTTGGATTCGGTTTGAAGTCAAAGTGTTGTTAATGGGTGACATTTATGTCTGGTTGTGCAGAGTGGGAACTCTGATGAAATAGTATATCTAACTTCCACGAAATAATAAAATATGTGCATCGTGTGTACAGAAGACATTACAACTAATAAAAAGGAAGCTATAAAAACTAAGGCCCGATTACGTGGAAAAAACTGAACTATTTTTCAGTTTTTTCCACGTAGTCGGTAAAAAACAGTTAGGGAATTATAATTTCACTGAAAGATAATCATCACTGAATTGTAAAGCCGTAAGCGGTGTTTTGAGATGTAAATATTTTTTTCAGCAGAACATATGTCATAAGTGAATGAAAGTCGGTTAGTTCAGTGAAATTATGGTTACCCAACTTGTTTTTCTACTATTCAGTTTTTTTCGACGTAGTCGGGTTTTAGTTTTTTAAAAGTTCGTTTTTTATTTTACCTTTTTCGGTAGCTTATTTTCCTACACATACGAGTAGTTCGGAACCGCGTGCACATGGAACTTTGTATTTTTATTATTTATGGCAAACTTGGTTTTTTTTATGCTTATCAAAAAATGGTTGAAGAAACCTCATAATTATTTTTAAAGATATGTCGAATATGGACATCCTTATTTTCTTTTAAATTCTTTTTTTTCATTGCAAGTCAGCCAAAATGTTTTTGTCTCTAAAAACCTAGCCTATGACACTCTTACATTAAATAAAAACCGATCGCCACCTCACTTGCTAAAATCGATTTAGCAGTTTTTGGGCTACAATCAAACATCCATACATAAATAAATACACACATAGGTAGACTGTTAAATTTATTACCCAGATGGGTAATAAATTTAACAGTCTACCTATGTGTGTATAGGCCGCAGTCGGATAAAAATAATATTAAAAAAGTCATTAAGAAGATATATAGTGAATATATAAAAATATAAAAAAATGGAAATGATTGGAATAACGGCAAGAGAAAGTGTAAAACATCAAATTATTTGCCCATTTTCCATATCCACATGAACGAAATCGCGGACAAAAGATCGCTTTAAATGAACACTTTGTTTAAAACGAACCTCCGATAATGAGAAACGTATAAAATTTACAAAAACAAAAATATGTCAAGTGCGAATAGAACTCGCACTACGAGAGTTCCGTACATATTTAGGTACTTACATATTATTTTTTAAACTTTTACCAACATTCATTTTTCACAATATATATATCAAGAATATTTGCCTAAAACATATTTCATTAGCGTAAAAAATATTATTTAAATAATATTGTTTCTCTCCATGTGAATGTCTGAAAATATTACTTAATTATTATTAAAAATATTATATATTTCAAGCATATAAATTAAACAAAAAAGACAATTATTCTTACAGTTGATTTAAGTCATCTGTACGGAATTTCTATGAACCTTTTACTGGTCTAATTACAATCATAAGTCGGCCATAATTTCTTCTACCACGACCTAGGTTTCGTTGTATTACAACATCTTCAGGTGGGATATTAGCAAAGATTAGAGAAGATATACTACATCACGTAGTTTTATTTAGTTGTGAATAATGAATTTCTACAAAATTAACGCCAAATATATTCAATATTATTAATGACATTAAATCTTGGAGAACGATTTTCTGACAGTTCAAGTTTGCCATTTTTCTTGGAGTAGATAGTTTGATTTAATAAATGTATTGAAGTGATTTTATGACAATTTTTTTTAGTTACAAACTGTGAAGACGTTTATCTTGGAAACGGTTGACTTTTTTATATTCAGCAAATAATACTTTACGTTCAAAATGGTGAGAGAAATCAGTCTGTGAAAAAATGCCGTAAGGGAAAATGCACTCTTGTACTTATTTTGATTTGGTATATCAAACATGTTTAATGAGACCTAAAAGCTTTCTGCATGTTTATAACATCTTTCAGATTATTCGAATGAGATGTTACCTAAATAATCTATTCAAAACCACTCATTACGTAATATACGTAATGTTTATGGTCTATTTACATTAAAAACAAAAGTCACTTATTTATTTTGACTCACTGTATGCATTCATATGTTTGTGCTGGTAATGTCTTGTTTAAAGTTTTATTTATGCGTAACGTAACTTTCAAATGCATGCGCGCATGTCCCCGTCAGACAGGCTTAAGGACGTACCAATGACTTATTTTACCTTGTACGTGTCATTCGTCACTGTCGCTTTTATTAAATATATATGCTATTAGTGTGTATATATATATATATATATATATATATATATATATATAATGAACTTTGCTTAACTTACCGAGGTCTTGCGAAACATACAATTATATTTATATATATATATATATATATATATATATATATATATATATATGTATAAATAAACACATAGAGTTATTATATTACTAGACGAAGAATGGTAAGAGCGAGCACTATGATGCATTATAACGATGTTATATCCAGTTAGTAAGTGATAGTAGAATAAAAACCCATTATAACCTTTTTTGGAATGCAGTCGGCACTTATTGTCACGTAGTGAATTGTATTTGCCATTCTAATCTTGTGTGTTTATAACGATGATTACCTGTTCTTGATTGTGGAACTAAATGTCGAAAAAATCTAGACAAATACATATTTTATAGATGAACTGTGATGAACTCACACTGTATTTTTGTATTTATTGTATTTTCATAAACCCGCACAGAAATTACCATTTCATATATGACAATTTACGAAATAATATGTCTAACAAACATAAAATGAAGGTAGAATTTACTGAGTTTTTGTAATGACATTCATTTGACGTTTACGCTAGTGCTAAATTACCTAATCGATAATTTTTTTTAATGAATTTTTTTAGGCTTATTAATGTTGAATGAAATTGTATACAAATAGAAATTTAGATATTGCGTTTTAGCTTTTTGTAGCAAACTAGGAACCCTATAATTTCATTACATCTGTCTGTCTGTTTTCTTTCTTTCAGAGCGTTGTAGCTGTCTTTTCTAAATATTTTGCGATTATATTTTTCAGGTTTATGCGTTTAGTAAATTAAAAAATTGGATAATTTTTTGAAGCCTCTCCTGTACATGGGAAATTTAGATAGTAAAGATGTTTCTTAAAATGCAATTAAAAATGTAATGTAATATTTTCAATTAGATTCATTATTCCCCGCGTTCCTACTCATCTCTTTTTTAGATAAAATCATAATAATAGACCGTAATTACCAATTGAAAATTGTTTTGGTTTAGTTTTATTAAGAATAGAATATTTTAAAAGTATATAAAGGTTATCGACATCTTTGTCGATGTTTTTGACCACCGTTAAACCTATAATATACTTAACTTACCCACACGCAAATAATACCATTTAACTGACGTAGAACTTGGCACTGAATTGATTTATACAATAAGTCCATGCACACACAAAAATATCCCTGCAAATGTACCTCGCTAAGTCGCGTCCTAAAATATAGGACAACATTTCACCGAAAGCCTTCGAGGTTTGTCTCAAGCGAAAACAATGAAAGAAATCGTCATTTGTTATTCAATGTACTGTCGGGGCAAAAACCTTTTGGCTCTAATAATTATAATTATAAATTTTGTTCGCTCTGACAGCTCCATTTTAATTTTGTTCACCATGGCAGCTCAATATGATATTTTTTTAAGTTGCGGTTAATCTTAATGAAAATAGGTGACCGGTGCAATCTACGCATTCTCCATTAGCTTTATATGCTGTTAAATAATCTAAAGTACATTATAATGTGACCCATGATTTAAAACTTTGTTCGTGGTTTGTGTTTATGGTTTTGAATTGCTCGAGAATGGCACGCGCGCACATATGCGGTGCGTGGGCGCGTATGTGAGCGCGCGTTTAGCGCGCTTTTTCTAAGTGAGCACATACACAGAATACACACGCAGTATATGCGTCTGCTTACCTACGTTTGTGTGTATCTGTGTGCGCTCGCGCCGTGTATGTGCATGCTCGTCTATGTATGTGCGTGCGAGTGCATGCATGCGTGCACGCATTCATGTTAATAATTCGATATCAATATGTTGTCTCACTTCCATTATAATTTTACAATATATACTCTCACATAACGCAGTATAACCTGCTATTAATGCTACTGCTGTGTAATTACGTGCTTTGGCAAATGAAAAATATGTATCAGGCCATAATATCAAGAAAAAAATATATATATGTACATTTCACTCACACTCATTGAAAGTGAACGTTGCTAAAAGAAAACATTGTCTTTACACAGCTATCTATTCAAGTATCGACGGCATTCGGCATTTTTAACATCAGCGATCAGATGATAACGTCAGTAGTAATCTTATAGTTTCACTAAAGGCTTTGTAGTACATTTCAAGACGGGTTCATTTCTGCATTTGTCTATATTTCGTAAAGAAATTTCACTTCCAAAGATTATTGTCACGTGAACGAGAGAAGTTGTAAGATAAAGAAACACATTGTCTTGAAACATACTATTTTTCTTTTCTCTTTTTATATAGCAGTCAGGAGATGGGAGTTTTTGTGATACTAAATATCCCACGAGAACCACGCTTGGACCCGAGAGTTCGGGATATGTGGTGTGAGTTAATATATGCTTAAATCAGAGTTACAGAATTTTCCTTACATTCAATACCGCGTGGTTAAGTAAAAATCTGATGAACATTATAAACGACGGATACTATCCCCTAGGAAATTGCGATCGCTATGCCGAGTGAACTTCCCGGAGATTCGTGCCTGCGTGTTTCGCGACTTGATTGTAACTCTGTTTAGTTTAACTTTCCAGGGTATGCGTGTAAACCCACATATTTTTTACATCAGAATTCGTAGTAAAAAGTAGTATTTATTTAATTCAGGCTGTAGTCCATTCGTATGCCAAAATTTCGTAAATCTCCAGAATTAGAAAGCCTGCAAAATTGAAATTTAACACTTGACTTCGAGGTTCTAGGTTCTAGCTAAGGAAGATTTTTCGGAATTTAACCCGTGAAGTGTGAAAATGGAAATGGAAGATTATATGGGAATATTGAAATAAAGTGGAAATGTAAAACATGTACTTGTAATTAATCACCGTTATATAAATGATAATATTTTAGTGTTTTCACAAAATCGCTAACCGATAAGCGTCGCGAGAGACGGACACGTCAGTTCGACCTCGCGAGTGAGACGAGCACCGCCGGGCGGCCATCCGGCCGGTGCGCGCCGTTCGCGCCACATGTTAATTACGCGCGGAATGCGCGCCGGGTGCGGCGGGGCGCGGGCGGCGACCGCGAGCGGTGACCGTCGCCGATACGAAAACAGAGATAATGAGCGGCGGCGGCGCGCGGTCGACGACTCGCGATCGATATCGCGGGCCGCGGTCAGCGCCGCCCACGCGCGGTCCGTTACTCGCGCCGCGACTCGCGGCTCGCGGCTCCGCCGATGCGCGCGCTCTAATAATAAATAGGCGGGCGACCGCGATAACGGTCGAGGGAAGCGGAGAGAGGTGCGGTTGCGGCGGCGCGCTCTGTGTGGACTGTGTCGTGGATTCGTAAATTGTGTTCGAAAATTGTCGACGATCTTCAACTTTATTCACACTGTTATCTGAATTTGATCTCTTCCTGCATTTACACCTCGAATGTAGATCTTAATCTGATCTGAACCGTATCTTTCCACTAACTTCATTCACATTGTAATCTGAATCTATTATCTTGATTTGCAGCATTTTTTTGAATAATTATATTAAATTGCGAGTCATTATTATTGTTAGTCAACAACTTTTATTGAAATTGCAAATGACGTTCGAAAATTATCGATGATCTTCAACTTTATTCACACTGCTATCTGAATCTGATCTCTTCCTGCATTTACACCTCGAATGTAGATCTTAATCTGATCTGAAGAGTATTTTTCCACCAACTTTATTCACATTATAATCTGAATCTGTTCTCTTCAATTGCAGCATTTTCTGATTAATTATATTAAATTACAAGTCATTATTATTTTTAGTCAACAACTTTCAGGGAAAATAGTTACTACAATTAGCGATTAACATCTCTGGGATTCCTTTGTTTTCTACTACGAGTTACATTTCTTTATTCGTAGGTTTTCTAGAGCAAAAGAACTCGACCTGCTAATACTTGATTCTTATTTCAGTCGGGTTCATTGAGTAAGTAATGTTACTTGTAAGATTTTCTTAATAAAATAAATTTTTTGAAACAACAGAAAATTCATTTTATTAAATTTTTAATATATTTCAAATCAAATTACATATACCAAACTTAGTTTTAAACTAAATAGGAGGCGTAATAGTGTCAAAAACGATTGCATAATATGAAAATAATTTTCTCGTGAAAATACATAAAAGTAGGGAAAATGGCTAATTAGTAATAATGTCCATGGCGCAGGCTGATCGAATGTAAAATTCAAGGTGATCGATTGAGTAGAGGCGTGAATCTGATATGTGAATGTGAGATAAAATGTGAATGCAAGACAAGCAAACAACAAACTCACTTTGGGATTAATGAATAGTATTGCGGAATTAGAAAAGTTCCGTCCTAAATCTGTGTATTCTACTTATTTTCAGTCTCATAGGTCAAAAAATCATATTTACTTTTCTCAATGCCGGTCACGAGTCGAATAAGCGGAGGTTTGTAACTTACGCAATGTATATCGTTTTAGGATTTAGTAGTGGAACAACGAATCCATATAACTTCGCCATCTCCCTTCGTCAAATTGTCACATTCTTACTGTTTCTACAATTTTGTTTTATAAATATCTCATTTAATATATACCGAACTACGTACGATATTCAAAAGAAACTTTTTTAACTGTTCAGCTTGGTTCATAACTTATCAAACTTTGAAATTTTTCGACCATCAGGTTCCATTGTCAGTTGGTCGCGTTCGGCATTTGTTTTCTCGAGCGTTACACAATTTTAACTTGACATAATGAGTTAGATGTCGCTAAAGAAGTTTCACTGCAACATTTTATTTAAACGTGTCTCCTCCATACATGTAAAATTGGATCGAAAAATTGTTTGCAGATCTATTTCATAGAGGTGACGACTGGTTTAATAAGACTCGATGATTCTTGGTGAAAATGACAGTACATTGTTTTTTTTTCAGTTTTCAATACAAGCCCCATATTTCATAAATTTATGGGACGTGAGAAGTAGGTTAGTACCATGTTAGATTATGTTCTGGTAGTTCTAATAGCTGCACATCATGAAAACGTCAGAACTACACCCCTATTGAGAATATCAAAAACGGGAGAAACTTCGTTTGCCCTTCGGTTTTACTGAAAATTTAAGATGATTAATAAAGGTGTTTTTAATGACATTTTGTCTTATGGGATCGAGTAGTGATAAGAAATTAAGTTTCAATCATACAATGAAGTTATGCATTGCCGAATATTTATGGTTTTTTTATCTTTTTATATTTAATTTAAATAATTAATCAACTCAATTTACAAACTAACATCAAAATGTTATTGTTACACGAGCAATCACTTTCAGTTGAAAAAGTAGCATTGCGTGGGTATACATTTAGTTATAGTTGAAGTAATTATAGTATTTGTTATTTACACACATCTTATATTTTGAAATTTTGTTCAGAAATTTTCAAAATTAATTACTAATACCAAGCGCCCTGATAGGTATACGTAGTTGTAAAATAGACCTAAAAATGGCTTTGATCGTCTTCTACTCATTAAGCCCAGTATGAGCAAGAAAAAATGTGCAAGTATTAAAAAGTAATTTAAGTTTCGTTGTGAATCGATTTATTTGCGATTGTCAAAGATAAACAGTATATAAATTATGATATAATGTAAAATTATGTTGAAATCTGTATCAGGAATAATTTAGCGAAAGAAAACTAGAGGAGAATTGGGAACACAGACAGTTATTTTCATATTAAACTAGCTAAGTATCCAGCGCGACCCGGTCTTTTTAAAGTTTCCACCAACACGTGGATAATGAGGTGGGGTGGGAGTTGCCAGATCCGAAAAATTTGTTGCTAAAAGTCAGTGTGGAAAAATTTGAGGGAAATCAATTGAAACGGGAATAATTTTACCCAAGTTTTAATTAATATGTTTTATTTAGTTTTATATTGTTAAAAAAAGAAAAGAAAGAAAAACATCCATTAATATTGATGGAAATAATAGCAATTTATTTTGGTTGACCAAAAATTAATACATAAAGTTATGGTGCGGATTCGTCATTCAATATATTGCGGTGTTTACATATTACTATAGAAAAGATATACAGGGCAAACATTTATAATTTCAACCCTGTTTTAAAGATAGCCATCAATAACCTTATAGATCGTACCTGAATAATAAAAAAAAATGAATCTATCATGTATGAGTATAATGCGCACTACGGAGGTTCTGTTTCCTTTTGTGGCGATATGAACTAAAAATTAAAAAGTAATCTTTAAATATAAAGATGTTGACCAACAGCAAAAAGATGTCTTGGATAACAAAAAAAAAATAACTTATATGTAAAAAACGTAAGGTACTCTCGATTTACATTTTCATAATGAGTCTACTTTCACAAATACCTAGCAACGAAAAAATTTACGACAACTTATATCAAGCACCCCGTGATATTAGATTGTGATATGGCAAGTCGAACTACTATTATCCAAACACACTTTTCGTTATATTATCATGCGACATGTCAATTCGAACTCACTGTCATCCAAACACACTTTTCGTAATATTAGCATATGACATGTCAATTCGAACTCATTGTCATCCAAACACACTTTTCGTAATATTAGCATATGACATGTCAATTCGAACTCACTGTCATCCAAACACACTTTTCGTAATATTAGCATATGACATGTCAATTCGAACTCACTGTCATCCAAACACACTTTCGTAATATTAGCATATGACATGTCAATTCGAACTCACTGTCATCCAAACACACTTTTCGTAATATTAGCATATGACATGTCAATTCGAACTCATTGTCATCCAAACACACTTTTCGTAATATTAGCATATGACATGTCAATTCGAACTCACTGTCATCCAAACACACTTTTCGTAATATTAGCATATGACATGTCAATTCGAACTCACTGTCATCCAAACACACTTTTCGTAATATTAGCATATGACATGTCAATTCGAACTCACTGTCATCCAAACACACTTTTCGTAATATTAGCATATGACATGTCAATTCGAACTCACTGTCATCCAAACACACTTTTCGTAATATTAGCATATGACATGTCAATTCGAACTCACTGTCATCCAAACACACTTTTCGTAATATTAGCATATGACATGTCAATTCGAACTCACTGTCATCCAAACACACTTTTCGTAATATTAGCATATGACATGTCAATTCGAACTCATTGTCATCCAAACACACTTTTCGTAATATTAGCATATGACATGTCAATTTGAACTCATTGTCATCCAAACACACTTTTCGTAATATTAGCATATGACATGTCAATTTGAACTCATTGTCATCCAAGCACACTTTTCGTAATATTAGCATTCGACATGTCAATTCGAACTCACTATCATCCAAACATACATTTCTTGATATGGGGATTCTATGAAAGTTAGGCAAGCCAATAACATCAGTCAATAGAGCAGACATTTTATTATTTTTTGTATATATTTCATTATATTATAAAAATCTAAGCCTCCTTTATCTGTTCACCTAATTTTGATTAATTTCTTCAAAACCTAGTTTGGATAACATCACAATAAATCTTCAAAACATCAATACCTTGGCGTGTCACAACTTCCAATTCACATAATTGAGAGGATGTATTTTAAAATAGTTTCAATTATAAACCTTATTATATCACTATAATAAATATAATATTAAATAATGTATTTTACACAATTGAATCGTAAAATTAACTAACAGTGATTTTTAAAAAGTTGATAAATACCCGTGTTCACTTTTATCCGTCAATCCTGTGCGTGCGCGATGTTAGAATTTTAAATTCCCGCGAATATCGACGTTTAAAGGTTAAGTGTTCGTTACAAATGTTAGTAATGAAGACAGCTGCAGAGTGCGGCGCTTTTTGCACGACAGCCATCTTGATAGCAGTGCAAGCGGCGTTGTTATGGCGTTGTTTATGCACGTACAGATGCAGTCAAATTTTTAGTACTGTGGTGAGTATTTATTTCCCACACTTCGTTTTGATTTATATAAAGGTAAATATGATTTGTCGAAATGTAGCAATCTATTAATGGAAAATACCGGTAAAAATATTAGTTTGAATTATAACTTCAACTTTGTGTCCCATTCGTCAGTATCGTGTCGTCAATTCCATGTCCGATGTTTCATGATGAAGTTGGATGTATTACCAATGTATTTATGCTTTTTATCTTTGAGTTCTTTCATCTTAAATATTGTAGTAAGCGAACATTTATTCTACTCATATCAGGCCAAAACATCATTTTAGGCCATAACTGGCGCCGGTTGAAAATAAAACGGAAATTGTCCAGGGACGAAATCTGAAAGGCTCCGAGGCTGAAAAGGGTTGTTTAAGTAAATTAAAAACGACACCATAAAATTAGAGGAATATAAAAAAAAAAAGATTAGGATATTTAAAAAAGGACAAAGAAAAAGTATTAAAGAGATGACACCTCGGGGCCAACGAATAACTAGAAAAGAAATGAAATAAATATTCTACTGATAATAGAAAAAAATACTTTCTGAACCGAAAGACGAGTAATGTTGTATGGGAGAATACTTCACTTTTCACGAGGGATGAAGCTGAAGATCTGGGAACAATAATAGTTTCTGCAGAAATTAGGCTTCAAAATAGAACTATTAACGCAGACCAAAAAAGAGAATAGAAACAAGCAATTAAAAAAATGAATGATGATGAAAATGTTATTTCAAAACTTAAAAGTAAAAGCATTAACGTGTAAAATATAAAAAAATATTCAGAAAAACCACCAAAAACAAGAATCAGAAATATGAGTGAAGATCTAACTAAAAAGCATTAATAAAGAAAGCTCTTTTCGGTGATGTTACGTAAATGAAACTTGAAGAAAACTGTGAAAAAACGAACGCTATAAAGAAAAAGCGCAATTTAGAGAAGTAATATCTTAAAAATGAGTAGAGAAAAACAAAATATGGAGAATTAAAAATAATGCCGCAACATACAAAAAAGCAAGGCCTAATTTTTGTAAAACAGAAAAAAATAAGAATATAAAAATGAGCTCAGTTGATGCTAATACCCGCCAAGCAGCCGGAATAAAACAATTTATCTCAAGTAAAAAATGAAAAAACAGAAGTGATATCTAAGGGATAGTTGAAAAATCTTTATAAATTGTACCCCCTACTTTTTCTAACTCTGAAATCTGTGCTTGTATGTACCATGAAAACATGTACTTCAAACTTGATACTCCAAAATGCAAATATACTTACGACAGTGAGTTAGCATCAAAGTATGCTAGAAATGCTTTTTTGGGATGGGTATGCTGATTTATTTTCCGAATGAGCTTATGAAGAAATCGCCTAGTTATTTCTGTGAATGTCTATTACTACTGTGTGTGTCTATGTCATTATTACAAGTTAGTGAATGTGATCATTACAAGATGTGATCATTATTATAAATTAAATATAAGATAGAAAGGCCGGATACAAATCTGGATATTTCGACCGTATTCACGGATTCAGAAGACAATCATCTTCCACTTTCCACCGACGTAAGAGGCAACAATGGTAATCAGAACTTCGAATGTAATGGATCTATGCCAGGAGTTAGCGATTACGTAAAAGCACAACAGCAAAATTGCCATAGTGGTGGAGATTATGTGTAGGTCAAATATGTAGCAGGAAAAATTGAGTATCGTTGTGCGGGAATTTGTTCTTCTGCTGATGAGGATGACGGCGAGTTGAGAGTAACTTTCCTGAAAAGCTAGAGTAAGTAGAAAAGTAACTCCGACAGTACTCTATTTAGAGTAGATAAAAGTAATGTGTCAGATGTGCCAGTAGAGCAGCTAATAAAGAAACTAACTGTTCCAAGCTTTGTGAACCATTGTAAAGCTTTGTTTACCAATTTACAGCTTTGTTACCAATTTACAGAGATAAGTGATATTCTTGCAAAGTAAGTTTTATTATATTAATTAACTATTTTAACTTTCAGGAGCATTACTTTCGTTACAGCAGATTTTTGTTTGTTAAGTTTTATGCGTTATTTTAAGGAAAAAATATTTCATTCGTTATATATTTCGTAATTTTATTATTACTTAAAATATTATCTGTTGTTAAGGAAAACTACGCCATTGTTTTTTAGTATTAGAGTGTCTTCAATAATATTGTTTTGAAGGCTGATACAGTACGTACATTATTACAATTATAATAAATTTTAATAATACTTTATATTGTGATTTAATTCTTAAGATTTGTGGCATTATTAGATTTTAAGATATTTGCTGTTTAGCATGCTTAAAGTTTCAGTAAATCTTGTGTTTTCTAATTAAATTGCGTATTTTATCAATACCGTGATAGCTCCGTCATTTCCCTGGTAATAAGATTTTAAAAAATCCATATATTTCAGAAGCTATTTGAGAAAGTGACTGGTCGCCTATATTGATTATATTAACTATGTCCTCATAACAAAAATATTTATAAATTACACATAAAACGACATTAAACAAAGTGAAGCCAAAAGTTATCCAACTTTTGTAGAATCGCCCATATTAGCATGCGATATGTCAACTCAAACTCATTGTTATTCAAATCCACTTTTCGTGTTATTAGTATATGGCATATCATATCGGGCTGTCATCCAAAAACACATTTTTGGTTATATTAGCGCGCGATATGTTATTTCGCCCTCACTATCATCTAAACACACTTTTAGTGAGAATAGCATGCGATATATCAATTCGAACTCACTGTTATTCAAACCCACTTTCGTGATATTAGCATGTGGTATATCATATAGAACTAAGCGTCATCCAAAACACATTTTTTGTTTATATTAGGCGCGACATGTTAATTCGCTCTCACTATCATCTAAACACGCTTTTAGTGACATTAGCATGCGGTATGTCAATTCGAACTCATTGTTATTCAAAAACACTTTTTGTTATAATAGTCCACGTACCCAAAGCCGTGGACGATAAAATTTTTATTTATTTAATGTTGCATTAAATGTTCACGTTAATAAGTATTCAAGTTGCGTAGACTAATAAATAATTAAGTCACTAATAGAGAATAGTTAACCCCCGCTTTTGTATAAATTTATGTTTAGGTGAGTACTTATATCCATCGGATACCATCATGATGTCAGTTTACTTCCAAACTCTTAGAGAAGAGGATATTCTGGGGTAGTTTTTTTAACCCTCTAACTCTGTCTTTTATCTAAATTCATGGTGATTATTTCACATATCAAATCTCTCGTCGGATATAACCGTGGTGTCAGTTAGTTTTCTAAACCCTCTAAAACATTCTAAATTAAGACAAATTATCTTGAAAAAAATGTATTGTGAATGTGAGTACTTTCCAGAATTTTTCCGAATCGGCTAACTCTGTTGTTTATCTAAATTCATGTTTATTCGGTTTCTTGGAGAAATCCATACGTTGAACAAAACGGGCCCCGTATTGTCAGTTTGCTTCTATACTTTAAAACCTTCTGAATAAAAAAAAAATAACTCCTAAAAATATATATGTTTTTTTTCTGTTTTCTCAAAAAAAACTAACCAAAATAAGTTTATGGATTTTGAAACTATACCTTTTAAATAAAATAAAATGAAACGAATGTTACTCATTTATTGTTATTATATACGTAGAATTATATATTATAAAAAATAAGCATTTATTTATTCAATCGTTTACTTATACACTTACAATTACAGAAATATATAGCCTATAACTGCGCATTGATCGTAAACAAACTATTCGAATATGGATAGTTCCGATGTGCATCATTTCTAAGCCCTCCGCCTATGTTTAGCCCGATATGTCAAAATTCAAAGAAATCATTGCGATGGTATTTAAACAAACTATTTGAATATGGGTAATTTCCGTAACAAACTATTTGAAGATGGACGATGTGTAACAAACTATTTGAAGATGGAAAACTATTTGTAACAAACTATTTGAAGATGGATCCCGTAACAAACTATTTGAAGATGGACATAAACAAGCGGCGTAAGATAGTAAACAAACTATTTGAATATGGATAGTTCCGGTGTGCATCATTTCTAAGCCCTCCGTCTATGTTTAGCCTAATATGTCAAAATTCAAAGAAGTCATTGCTATGGTGTTAAAAACAAAAAAATTGTAGTATAGTAAAATAAAACAAAATAAACTAAAAATAGTAAAATAAATTAAAATAGTAGTAGGTCTAATCAGAAATATGATAGCAATAAAACCGAAAACCGTTTAGAAAAATCCACATCCTATCTCAAAGAGCTGACCTTTTAGATTTAATTTAGATTTTAAGTAATAAGATTTATTTCAGAATGAAACCACCGAGATGTATGTCGCGGGGGAACGGTACTTTAAATTAAAAATCAATCTGACGATCTCAAGATGTTGCGATTTTCGCAGGACGTCCCGATAATTCGATACATCAAAATTTAGCGTGTATCGAACTAAACAACATGCATAAGCCAAGTCGAATACACAAAAGCTCCTAAATAGATAGAACCCCGCGTGGGTTCCTACTTCAATAAACTATAATAGATGGAAAATGTAATAGAATATCTCAAGCAAAGTGCTTTTAATGAATGTTTTATCTGTAAATCAACCCTAAAGAAATTTTGAATGTATCTTGATACATGTAAATGAAAACACATTTTCTTTTGGTTTGTTGGTTTAGATTGTAAAATGTCCGGAAAATTGTTTGGAATTATCAATTCAAAGAAATCACAGATTGTAGTTATCAATTTTCGAAATAAATCCTAAAATTATTCTCGCTGTATCAATTAACCAATATCCTGTATATTGATTAAATCTAAAAATATAATGCAAATCATAATTTTTTTTATGGTAACATTCACAAGCGAATAGTAACATTCACATGCGAATTTATTCTATAACAATGTCCACCTCAAAACGAAAGGCCTATTTTCCGCATTTCAAATATAATTGTGTTGCCTTCTTTTCACATGTCGTATTTTTCACAGAGTAATATTGAACAGTACGTAGAGTTCCACATATATTTCATATGTAACTTTGTACAAACTGCTTTTAGGCGTATATGTAACCATTGGACACTTCACTCGTTCCACTTTTTAAAGAAATGTGTTTCAATTTATTTTTAAAGCAAAAACCGCGCCTTGCATTTACAACTGTATTACAAAACGTTAAATAATGATACACCGTCTCATCTCATATACGCCCGTATGCACCACACACGGTCAGGACACTCAGTCGGATTTACTGATGTTTAAAAATCTATTTTGTATAGATACTTAGCAAATGGATCGTGCAATAGGGCACGGTCGCTAAAGTAGACTCTTATTCCGACTCAGCTGACAAAAATATATAACAAAACAAATACATTTTTAACTAGTAAGTCCGACTGATAGTCCTGACCGTGTGTAGTGCATATGGACGATATACACGTAATCACATACAGGTAAAACGTAAGAAAATTAGCAAAATATAACAAATGATGCGTTTATTTCTGATACCACGTTGTTGAATAGATTAAGTGATACAGATCCTAAATTTTGATTTGTAGATACCTAGAGGAAGAACGAGCCGTGGAACGTGCAGTGTTACGCACCTGCTTTAGTTACCACATTTCGGTATTTCTTGCCCAGTCTGTATGAAATACCGAAATATGGAACTGCATATGGCACATAGATATAGCACGTGTATTGGCTTAAAGGAAATGGCAATGGGAGGGCTAAATATATATGCCGCAGAGAGAGCGTTATAGAATGTAGAAACGTAGGTTGATAATTAGCTCGTTAGCCGGGCGATATTTACAAAATGGCAGGCAAACACATTTTTGTTTATCTTCTTTTATTTACTTATTAAAATACAGTTACAAAAACATTACACTTATAAATCTATCTATTTTAACAACGATAACAAAAGCATTTAATAAATTCAGTGATTCTACAAAATATAACCAGGACACATTTCAATAAGTTTACTCTTTTTTCTCGCAAATAAATCAAACTCTGGTGTAATCGCCAACAGTTGGTTGAGCAATTACATACAATGGGAAAGTATTGCAAAAGGATAATGACCACCCGTATATTTGCTATTGTTATAGTTTATTGGAAAAAATGTTCCTCCTTCTCTTCGTAAGGTACGGGGAGTGAGAATTTTTCCAAGAAAATTTTTCGTAGTCCGAAAATAAATTTACCATTAATTTCTTTTGATCTACAAGTATGGTAATCTGGCATAATTAGGATAAAATCATAGCAGGAAATAGGAAAGGGAAGTAACCACACTGCCTCATGTACAAGTATCGAAGAATACTTTTTGATACTTTCAATAATCGGACTATATTCAGGTTCATTTGGCCTCCAAATATTCGAGCTGGCTTTTAACTTACTCTGCACTAAACTCAAGTACGGCAAATTATTTGAAGAACTGTATTGGAAGTCCCTGGTATTTCTTATCACGGGTCATCGGAAGTCCCTGGTATTTCTTATCACGGGTCATCGGAAGTCCCTGGTATTACTTAACACAGATCAAAACCGTTTGTTTTTCTCGTACCACGTCTACTGCGTGATGCGCAACAGAAGCATGAAAAACGCAGAGGTTCGGTAAGCGTGGTTTTATTGTGAAGAGATCTAAACCCAGTGCTGGATGGATATGGGTTGATTACAAAAAAAGAATAGAAAATATCTATCGGCAAGTGCAAAGACGGGTTATATATTTTAACGTAACGAAATAACCTCTTGGCTCGGTAATTTTATATATGTATGTATGAATGTAATGGAATCTTTCAAGTAATTTTTTTTCACTTCCAAACGTCCGAATCACTTGACATTTTGCACACATGCCAGTAATGTTATTCTTTCTTTTTAGTTTATTAAAAAAAATTAAGTTATTCCTACACCCTTTCGTTCTTGACCAAAATCTATATATTTAAAGATTGTTTTATTAGTTTTTTTTTAGTTTTTCAAACTATAATTTTATTAGTGTATATGTTTAATTTGAATATTATCTGGTGTAGTTAAGATAATATGTATTGATATGATTCATTTAGACTTTACTTGACGTAAGAAATGGCAAGGGAGCTTCACCAGAAAATAAAGACCGTCCTGTAAATTCTATTTGTTAAAATAATACTCCATAATGTACAATTATTTTTAGATTTATTATCACAAGTCTTAAGACAGTTAATTATACACTAATTACCATGTGTTAATTATTTTTAAATGAATCCTATATTCATAGCTATAATAATTTTTTTTCCAAAGGTTTTCTGTTATATTTCAAAATGAGTATAAATTGATTTGTATTTAAATTGTCGTCTTTTAAAATCACATTCACAGATCAAAAACTACCCACGTTAATTCTGTGTAATAGAAGATATTTACAAATCCGTACTATAAGAATATACTAATATTTTGACGTGGAGAAAAAATACTCCGAATCAAATTGGCGTTCCTTTTGTAAAAATAAAAGTCTGAAGAATATTTCGGTAATTATTAATTTCACATAAAACATTTTAATCATTCTTGGGTTTATTAATATTTTTGCCATATCCACTAATGGAAATATTTTTAAATTCATCATTATAATAGTACTCCAATCAAACTTTATGGACAGCAATATTCTACAGAGACATAAATCTGTCCGCACTGGCCAGAATAATTCAGTATTAAAAAAAAACTTTAAATTCCTGTCACTCATTTAAATCTCGCTGTACTCTATTCCATTCCGAAAGACAATATTTTTAAACAAAGCAAATTGTCACTTCGGGTATTGTGAACCTTTTTATTGTATTTACATTAGTTATTTAATGTTGCTTTACTTAGTATTTGTGATTAAGAAAATATTATTTTTTAGTAGTATTTGTATTTCATGGTTTCTTAGCCAAATTAAGAACTCTCACTTAGAAATTATCAGTTCGAGTATTGTAAACATTTTTTTTTATATTCACATTAGTGATATAATATGGATTTACTTGGTATTTGTGATTAAAAATATGATTTTTTAGTAGTATTGCTATTCCATGGTTCCATAACCAAACTAGAAACTCTTTAGTTTCTCTATGTCCGTCTGTTTATCTGTCTTTTCGCCTGTATATCCGCTTGTCGTACAGACTAGTATTGTTAAGAAGTTTAAATTTGCAATGATAATACATATTTATAACGTCTACGAAGTTACGAAATAACATCTCGCATAAAAAGTTTTTAGGGTACCTCCCCTGCATGAAACGTAAGGCTCATTTCTTTTTCACAATAGAGTATCGCATTACGTATCAACGATACCCGTTAAATAGGTCTTTCCAAAATAATGGGGGTACGTCATGAATACTTCTGAATTTCTTTTTACGACTGAATTTCTTTTTACAGGGATTTGTATACGAAATATTTAGCTTTAAACTGGCCATTTTTGTTAGAGTTAAGTTTGGAGACCCCTGCTAACTAAACCGCTAAGTTACAATATCTGTAAGTGTTCACAATATAACGAAATTAAAAAGAAAATTATCACAGCTAAGTGGGCTCTATTAGTGTACGAGTAATAGTCAGACTAGCTTGTGCCATGTGGTTGGGTCTGTGAAAAGTTCATAGAAATTACACAAAAGTGACTTAAACTAACTGCAAAAATAACTTATATCTTGAAAAAAATATATTTATTATGTCTGTGAAGAATGTATTAGGCAATATCTAAATATATTATTTCTAAAAGGTGTTTTTTGGTCGAGCGGCTCGATCTCTTTAACTACTGCACCAAAAAAAATAAAAAAATACCCACTTAAAGCTTATGTTTTCTACTTTGGGCGAAAAATATAAAAAAATTCGAAAAAAATCTTTTTGTTAATAAAAAAATTAATTTTTATAACAATTGGCATGATCGCCATCTGTGGGCGACACATCAAATACCTTAGCCAAATTGTATACTTGGAACACGCTAGATAGCAATATAGTGCGAAGACTTCGCACGGGTCAGCTAGTATCTATATATTTACATTATGATAAATAATTTTATTTAATTATGCACCATGTACCCTTTACGTGTATCCTTTTATTTGTTATATAGCACCAATATTTTGTTTAAGTATCACACTAGAACAGGAGTTCCCAACCAAGGGGGCGCGCCTCCCAAGGGGGCATAGAGAGATGTCAAGGGGGGCGGAAAGCGTTTGCATTTTAGAAAGAAAAAACAAAAAATATACAAACAACATTAACAAATAACATTACAATGTAATGTTTAATTTACATGCATAAAATTAATGAAATTAAATATCATATTCACTATTATTACCACAAACTTGCGAAAAATTTTACGTTATGGTGTACATTTTTTGTTGATAAATCAGTTTGAGTGTGTAAAATTATTGTGTCTCACTGTTAAAAGGTAAGTTTGTGTATTTATAAACTTCAGTTACCATTTTTATTCAATGTACTAAATCGAAGGGGGGGGGGGGCATGAAAAAGTAAAGGGGGGGTGGGCATGAAAATATAATTTATATTCCAGGGAGCCTCAACAAAAAAAAGGTTGGGAAACCCTGCACTAGAAAGATCATCAAATATCGTCTACATATAGTCGAAACTGATTTACTGCAATTGTTTCATTCTAACTTATTAGAAAATAATTATGTGCACTGAATAGCATATATGGGTGTAGATTTCGTACGCATCGGAATCTCTATTAATTTTGTAAAGTGGTAACATTCATTTGTTTTTTTTTATTGGGGGTAATCTCCGGAATTACCAAACCGTTCTAAAAAATCTTTCATTAACAGAAAGATACATTATACCTGACTAACATAAGCTATATTCTGATTTGATAAAAATAAGTTTTCATTCGAAATCTTGATATTAGTAAATCAAGTTGGAGGAAAAACCGTTGCCTGACTATTTTATCAGCGTGCGCTGGCCAAACGGTATATGGGAAAATAATGTGCTAAGAAAATATTAGTCATTTATAGATCTTAAAAAAGGTTAATAATATAACTAGCTTTAATATCTAAGCCACAATAACTTTTTTATATTAAAAATAAATTAAAAATCATAAGGCGATCTTTAATTGTACTTTTTACATAGGATTATATTAATATTTAAAAATGGTAATCTTTTCATCATCGGAAAAATTTTAAATACATAAAATTTTTCCTTCACAGTATACTATTTGGTCTTATAGTTTAGGAGGGCCAATGAAAGTCACATTTTTCGGTTCATCAAGCGCGTCAAGGCATAGGTTTGATATGAGCGACAAGTGGATTTATCTCGAGTGAGATCTTCCGAATATCAATGTATTTTGTTATCATAAAAAATAAGACATTAAATATTGTATACAGGGAAGCCTGGATGTGATATAATTATTATCTTCTTACTCCAATTCATCATCTACATCTATACATATGAAACAGTGCCGTGACTGACTGACTGACTGACAAACAGAGAATTGCTTAGAATTAAATTCATAGAAATAAATATAATAATGACTGTGAAATGTTAGTATATTTATAAAAAAAATTTGTACGTCCACAACAATTTGATCTATTTAAGAAAAAGAGCGACAATCACAACGTAAATACTAGAAATAAAGATAAACTCGATGTGCCAAAAGGTTGGGCGCCATAAAGTTAGTGTTTCTTTTAAAGTGCAATGTATATGCTTTTACAACAGACTGACTTGCAAGAATTATCAGCAAACAAATTCAAAAGCATAAACAAGCGTAACCTTTGCAAAAAAGTTTATTACAAAATATCCGATTTGTTGGAAGATTAAAAAGCTTGACACGTAATTCCTCATCAAAGATAAATTCATTCACTCATAAGTATATATTGTGTTATACATTAAAAAAATTATGGCCTCCGATTTTCTTGCCGATTTCTTCTCAAGCAGAGCCTATTTTCCGAACCGGTGGGTGGTAAATTCGTCGACGATTCAAAAGGGCGTATATTTCCATGAGTAAATACGAAAATATAACATAAAAATATTAGACCAAGCGGGCGAAGTCGCGGGCGGTCGCTAGTCTCGAATATTTTTCTAAAATGTTTTATACCTCTGAGTTTCGTGTTAGCGAGGGCAAGGGTTGTCCATTTTTCTCCTCTAAATTTCACAATTCATATTAGTAATATAACGGTATAATATAGACATTCATAACATTATTTATCGTGACGGTTTATTAAGTTAATATTATGATTATATTATTAAGTTAATATATAATTACATTATTATTAAGTTAAAATATGATTACAGCATATCGTTTAGTAATATATTAATGATGAAATACAATGGTAAAGTGAATATTCGTCAACTGATTGAATATATATATATATATATATATATATATATATATATATATATATATATATATATAAATATATATATATATATATATATATATATATATATATATATATTTGTGCCAACCCTAATTTAAGCGCCAAACTAGGTTGTTTAGGAATATTCACTTTAGGAATAGAATGGAGCATAGGTCAGTACACTTTTAATTAATTTGTAGGGAAAATATGTAATTTGTTATATTTAAAAATGGAACTATTTCTATTTTACGTTACTATGTTCCTTCACGTACTTTGACTGAATGATTTTTGAAAACTGACGCGTGATCTTATTATTTGGGAAATATATACTCTGATATAATAATACTTCTTTTAATGGAGGCAAAGAAGGAGGGGTAAGCCCCAATCTCCAAAGAAAGTGAACGCAGTTCTTTATTTTTAAAAATTTGAAGTGTAATTATCAAAGAAGTGTACGTTACGGCTGGTAAATTTCTGCGTCCTCGGAAGCGTCGACTCCAATTTGGATCGCCCACTAAAGCTTTTACGAACTCGGCAATGCCCTTGCTTTTTCTATAGACGGGTCGCCACTGACCTTAGTAAATTAGGCATTGTAAAATAAACGCGTTGAACTTGTTTATTGGAGGTTTGTACTACAAAATCGATAACGAAGTATTTGCGCCATTTGTGTAAAGTCCTTCGGTTTGTCCTTGGCCTCGTGACCGGTATAATGATACGAATTCGTCTGTGGGTGACTTGAACGATTGGTAACAAAATGTTTTACGCTATGTCGATCTATCTTTGTACTAGCTAATTATGCTATTATTGTCGTTCAAGTGAAGGTAAAGAAGTCGGATATTTACTACTAGGAAGAGAGCAGATTATTAAATTGTTTTTGTATACGATGTCTGTCCGTCTGTCACAGACGATATACTCGAAAATTATTCAACGTGAAAATTTGAAATTTAGCACAATCTTATAGTATGATTTAGCACAAACTTATATATGATGATGCCCAATTGTAAATGTGGAGTATAAAATGTTAAATTTTTATTTTAAGCCTTTTAATTTCAGAAGGTGAATTTAGAAATAAAAATAATCAGGGGTATCGTGTAGGGTGTCAAATGAAGCACGCATTCAACAATATATGTGACGTATTTTTTTATGAATTTGTTTAAACATTTTTTTGGGAAAAACGCTTAAAATTGCTGCCCATATTCTTTTCATATTATCAACAAAAAGGTCGTCCAGAAAAATGTGAAAAATCGTGAAGATTGAGAATTAGGTACAAACTGAACCAAACTTATAGAAATTGAAAAATGTTAGTCTTATTAATTGTCATAAACAATTTACTAGTTTATTTTCTGTTTAATCGCTGAATCATTGGTTTGGAGAAAACATTAAACAAAATATTTTCTACGATATAAAGAATCATTTTTGTCTTACAAGTTTTCCAAAATTTTTAATTTGACGCAATTAGCTCCGCGGATAAGCGACGTGATGCGCCATCGGTGACGTCGGTGATGGGTAACGTTCAAAAATCAAGAGCCGTGCTGCACATCGGAATGCATGGCTATTGATAGTTTAAGAGGGGGCTGATAGCACGGAATACTAATTGTGCAAGTGTACAGCTTGCACTTGAACAATTGTTTATATTTTTATGATTCTTTAGATAAATAATTACACATAGTTTCACGGTGAGATTGCATCGCAGTTGGCAACTTACTATTTCTTTAGCTTAGGATTAACTTTCTTCGTTTTCCACAATACGCAATGTTAATTTATGATGTTTGTGTTTTATCCCCGTGGAGCAATATTTCAATATCATTGTTATGAACTTATTTTAATATAAATATTGATACATAAACTTTGACAACGTGTCAAATCAACTGAAATAACGTGTTAAATTAATATTGAAACAAGTGAATGTTTAAAACATGAAAAGCAAAAATTATGCAAACTTGTTTCAATTGTCTTTGTTGTCGGATCAATTGTGGATTAATTGATTTATATTTTTATATGGTGTGTTTCGTATCATAATTTTATCTACGATCTGTCAACGTATTACGAAATTAATAAAATACGAAAAAGTAGTGAATATCTGTGCGTCATAAAGTTAAAAACGTTCAATATCCAAGCTGAATATAGTGCGAAGAATGAGGAAAATGAGTGGAAATTGAAATGAAAATTGTAATAAGGAACGAATACCACAGTACATTCTCTCTGAACTTAGTATTGCATTCTCTTTGACGGCGATAAAAGTATGTGGAATAGGACGGGGTAATTGTGAAGCGAGACAAGTTCCAGCAAATTGTGGTACAGATTCCGAATTATATATATATATATATATATATATATATACACACACACACACACATGTATACTGGGTTACCTTTTAGTCAGTGAACATGGATTGTATTCATTAATGGATGCTAGATAGTAAACTGCACTTTGAAATTAGCAGAAATGCGATGACGGCATACGCCAGTCGCATTCTCCGTGTATTAATTATCCACTATTTAGTTCGGCATGACACAATTTAGGTAACTTCTATGCTAGATATCGAATGACTATACTCTAATATAATATTTTAATATAATATTTAAATGCACTTTATTATTCAGAATTTATTTGTGAACGTCGATTCCATTCGTTAACGGATGCTAGTGACTGCACTTTAAAATTAGCATATTTCCGACGACGTCATATTCCAGTCGCATTATCCTTGTATTAATTGTCCACTATTTGGCTTGGCATTACATAGTTTAGGTAACTTCTATGCTAGGTATTAACGTCCTTACGAGTAGTCGACTTACTTTCCACGATCATATTATGGGTATTACCCAAAAGACATCTAAAATTCTCGGGTTTGTCATTAAGCATTCCAGAGACTTTAGGGACGCCGACTGATCAAGGTTTTATTGATAGAAGTAAACTTGAAATAACTGTAGTCATCTGTTCTCCCTATATAGAGGATTCCAATTATCAAAATGTATGTTTAACATCCTTATAATTTCCTACCAATCCCATTCAAGATTTCTTTTATCGTAAGACTAACTTCTACCCGCAACTTCGTCCGTGTGATTGAATAATCTATTTTAGTCAGCTACAATCTATACGCTAGTATAAAAATATAGTGAAATAAGCATTCATTAGTACATTCATCCATCCAAATTTTTGTAATATTAATTAGGATTGGACCTTAGTTATATTGATAATCTTTCATTGTCGGAGTTAGTTTCGTCTTACATTTCATGAAGATTTTTACATTTTCATTTGTTCCACTAATGAATAATTCTACCAAGATTTTCAGGTAGTTCTTGATATATTAGAATAGTTTAACTGAATAGTTTTTCTTGCGATTATCTTTAAGCGATTGACATCACTATCTAACCATAACACAGTTCGCGCAGGCATACACCAGGCTGTAACCAAGGCGCGGGGGTGTCACTGGGTTTTGACTCCCCTCTACTCCGAAATTTTTGTTTGGATATAAATGAACTCTTTACACACAAGTATGCCTCCTCGTTAATAAAAAATAAATAAACTGGGGCTCTGTCATTTAATGACGTATTTATATAATGTTACAATCAAACATAATAAAGCTATTCACAGATCCCCCATCGTCTCTCCCCCTCATCCCTTAAAATATTTTCTGTACCGGTGATATTTACATGAACCCTTTCAAATCCAAAAATTTTTTGTCCAATAGAGTTAAAGAAAAAAGTCGAAATATTCTGTTCTCCTATTTCGTTCACATTATACGAATGATTGATTAAATTTCCTAATTGCAGTATATTTGATGACATGTGAAATTTTGGTGAGAAACCTTAATTTTCCGTATAAGTGGGAGTCAGTAGCTAGGAGCCGGAGAAATAAGCGTGCCTACATCAGAATGTGACATTAGCCGAAAAGATCTCTTAAATACGTGACATGCTATAAATGGAATTATTTACAGAGGACTTCTTCCGATTAATAGCAAAATTACCGTCAATATTTACTGTGAACAATTGAGCAAAGTCATCTCTAAACATCCTATAAATTAGAACAAAGTATGCGTATATATATACATATATATATATATATATATATATATATATAAAAATATATATATATATATATATATATATATATATATATACATGTATACAGGGTTACCTTTTAGTCAGTGTTAGTAAAAGTAATAAAATAATTGTTTGTAACTTTTCCTAATATTCCCGGGTTTTATTAAAACGGGAATGATAGGACAGGAGTTTTTTACCATTTGGTTCATTTGCCGTTCCTTGATCGCACTTTAAAATTCCTTCGTTGACCAAAAGTTAACCTTAAGTTAACCTTTTTTTTGTGTATGTATTTATATTTGGACAAGATTTCTTCCAACGTTCAGAGCTCGTAAGTTTTGTCGAATCACTTTCAATATTAACCGAGAAATATTTCTTGAGTAGATATTTGTCTCTTTGATACGGGTAAAAGCATATATTTCTTGAGTTAATATATGTAGTGCAGTTTGATTGAGTATAAACGCATATATTTATTGAGCATATAGTGTAGTTTAATTGAGTATAAACGCATATATTTATTGAGAATGAGTTGTTGGAATTTTGTATCTGAATGTATATTAAGTTTATCTATTGTATTATTCCGCCGACCTGAGAAAGAATGCGAATGTTATGAATTTTTTTGCAAATTTTTAATGCAAATTCAATTAATGATAATTGAGTATAAACGTATATATTTCTTGAGCATGTAGTCCAGTTTAATTGAGTATAAACGCATATATTTCTTTAGTGTTGTTTGATTGAGTATAAATGCATATATTTCTTTAGTGCAGTTTGATTGAATATAAACGCATATATTTCTTTAGTGCAGTTTGAGTATAAACGCATATATTTCTTTAGTGCGGTTTGATTGAGTATAAACGCATATATTTCTTTAGTGCAATTTGATAGAGTATCAACGCATATATTTCTTTAGTGCAGTTTGAGTATAAACGCATATATTTCTTTAGTGCAGTTTGATTGAGTATAAATGTAAATATTTATTTTTTGCATGTAGCGCAGTTTGATTGAGTATAAACGCAGATATTTCTTGAGTATATAGTACAGTTTGAGTATAAACGCAAATTCATAACATTTGCATTCTTTCTCAGGTCGGCCGAATAATACAATAGATAAACTTAATATACACACAGATATAAAACTCCAACAACTCCCAGTCAGCTACGAACAACGGTGGTGGAAGAATCGGCGCAAAAAATAATACATTGAGGGTATGCATAACAATGCAAAAATATATAAATTTGAAGTGTATATATATATATATATATATATATATATATATATATTTATTTATTTATATATATATATACTTTCGCGTGTAAGAGCTAGTGACTTCTGAAGGCCAAACGAAGGACAGCAGTATAATGACCGCAATGACCATATTCATTGGAACTCTCAAAGTAGAAAAAACTAAAATTACTTATAAAATAAATATGTCAGGTTGGCAACTAATATACCTGCCATATCAATTCACAAAGTTATTTTATATTTTTATATGTAATTAAAGAAATTAATTTCCAATTACACAGGTAACGAATCAATTTCTTGTCTCCAGCGAGTATACAAAGGTCAAATGTTATTTGTGTAATTATTTTGGATTTTTACTAAAAAATTGAATGAGTTCAATCTTAAGATAGTTTGGATCGTTAATTTTTTGGTGCGTAAATTATTTGACAGCGGGTTAGACTTAATAGTCGTATGGAAATATTTTCGAAGAATACAGCGTGTACGTAAAGCATAATACATCCCAGTGAAGGTACGTCACACCTTACTTTTATTATAAAAGTTCCAGCGTCGTTATGTAAAAATACACTTTGTTCTGATTTATAGGAAATTTAGGGATGTCTTTGCTCAATTGTTCACAGTAAACATTGATTCTAATTTTGTTCTTAATCGGAAGAAGTCCTCTGTAAATAATTCCATTTATAGCATGTCACGTATTTAAGAGATCTTTTCGGCTAATGTCACATTCTGATGTAGGCACGCTTATTTCTCCGGCTCCTAGCTACTGACTACCACTTACACGGAAAATTAAGGTTTCTCACCAAAATTTCACATGTCATCAAATATACTGCAATTAGGAAATTTAATCAATTATTAGTATAATGTGAACGAAATAGGAGAACAGAATATTTCGACTTTTTTCTTTAATTCTATTGGACAAAAAAGTTTTGGGTTTGAAAGGGTTCATGTAAATGTACATGCCTAACGCCGATACAGAAAATATTTCAAGGGATGAGGGGGAGAGAGGATGGGGGATATGTGAATAGCTTTATTATGTTTGATTGTGACGTTATATAAATATGTCATTAAATGACAGAGCCCCAGTTTAGTTTTTTTTTATTAACGAGGAGGCATACTTGTGTGTAAAGAGTTCATTTATATCCAAACAAAGATTTCGGAGAAGAGGGGAGTCAAAACCCAGTGGCACCTCCGCCTCTTGGTTACTGCCTTGTGTATGCCTCCGCGAACTGCGTTGTGATGTCAATCGCTAAAAAATAATTGCTATAAAAACTATTGAGTTAAGATATTCTAATAGATCAAGAACTACCTGAAAGTCTTAATAAAATTATTCATGAGTGGAACAAAAGAAAATGTAAAAATCTGGAACTCTTCATGGAATTTAGGAGAGGCAAGGGCGCTTCTCACAGAGATCATCTGAGGGATGTAAAATGAAACTAACTCCGACAATGGAAGATTATCAATATAACTAAGGTTCCATCCTAATTAATATTATTAATGCAAAAGTTTGGATGGATGAATGTACGAATGAATGCTTGTTACTATATATTGGCGTATAGATTATAGCTGACTAAAATAGATTATTCAAATAGTTTATAATCTAGTTTAACGCGTAGGCTATTTCCTAACATGTAGTCTGAAGTAGTTCGTGGGGGATAACATCCATCATTTGTTATACTCATTAGATTTCTACTTAACCACGTGATATTGTCTGTTAGAAAAATTCTGTAAGTTTGATTTTAGCATGTACTAACTCATCATATCTTGCAGCCCAGTTCCCAGATCTGAGCTTAGTTCACCTGAGGTAGAATATAAATTTTTCAGCCTTGTATAATTCTATGACGATGTTACTACAGAAAACGGACAGATTTTGAATATATTAAAATGGAGCTAAATCATAGCCTAATTTGATACAAAGGCTACATTACTGTAGACCACGCGGACGAAGTCGCGGGTTGAAGTTAGTTTTACGATAAAAGAAATCTTGAATGGGACGGGTAGGAAATGATAAGGATGTTAACCATATATTTTGATAAACTAAAATATTATTTGCTGGTTCCTCTATAATTCAAATCTATAATTGGAATCCTCTATATAGCGAGAAACAGATGACTATGAGATGAACAGATGACTATGGTTATTTCAAGTTTACTTCTATCAATAATACCTTGATTCCCTAAAATCTCTGGAATGCTTAATAACAAACCCGAGAATTTTAGATGACTTTTGGGTAATACCTATAATATTATCCTGGAAAGTAAGCCAACTACTCGTAAGGACGTTAATACCTAGCGTAGAAGTTACCTAAAATATGTAATGCCAAGCCAAATAGTGGATAATTAATACAAGGAGAATGCGACTGGAATATGACGTCGTCGGAAATATGTTAATTTTAAAGTGCAGTCTACTATCTAGCATCCGTTAACGAATGGAATCGACGTTCACAAATAAATTCTGAATAATAAAGTGCATTTCAATATTAGAGTATAGTCATTCAATATCTAGCATAGAAGTTACCTAAATTATGTAATGCCGAACTAAATAGTGGATAATTAATACACGGAGAATGCGACTGGCGTATGCCGTCATCGCATTTCTGCTAATTTCAAAGTGCAGTTTCCTATCCAGCATCCATTAATGAATACAATCGATGTTCACAAATAAATTCTAAATAATAAAGTGCATTTTAGTATTAGGGTATAGTCATGAATGCTATATGTTCTTAAAAAAATGTAGAGACATTGATAATTAAAAGACCGCTCAGATACAAAATTTATAGGGTTTTGGATCATTAGCAAATATAAATAAAAAGAAATATTGTCAATCATAAGAAAACCTGCAAAAATGGGCCAGGTGTTATAGAACTAGAATACAATTTTTTAAAAAACCAATATTTTTAGAATATAAAAAGGCAAACAATTCAGTGATTGGCAATCAGGAAACAGCAAAAAATTAAATACAATTTGTAAATATAATACAAAACAAAACAAAAGTGTGTTCATAACAGCGCATATTTTTAATATGTTGAGATTTAATATATTGATATTGAGAAATAAGAAAATAACAATAAAAATCCAACCAAAGCATACATTAATATTTTTAAAAATATTACCGATGGCCTTTTCAATTTGTAACCATTGCTTCAATTAATTACAAAATAAACAGTAAACATTGATATGCATTCTGTTGTTTGTAAAAATGTTTGCCTTTTTCGATTTTTCAAGTTTTACATGGCTTTTCCGACGATTCTTTCGTGGGTTAGTATATTATATATCTGTATAGGTTAGTACTTACATTTCAAAGAGTTACGTAGAAATAACATGTATTACGAAAAATAACCTGATTTTTCATAAGACAGTACAAGATTTTTCTTTGATCCGATTAACGATTTAAGTGAAACTTTTAAGGAATTTTTTTTAATTTCTTTATTTAAGAAGGTCGTTTTTATACTTTGAAAGCAATTGCAACTTTTATCGGTAATGACATTCAGTAATTTTCACCAAACATTGAAGAGCTGTAAATTCATTTTAGCGTATCTTTGCTTTTATTAACACTTTAGCATTACCTAAAATTGAAATGTGTCGGTCTTATTAAGCAATGGAGTGATTATTTTTTCTTTGCTTCGTTGAATAATTAACTGTTTGAAACTAATTAAATGTTTGTACTCGTACATATAAACGAGAAGTGGCTCATAGGAAAAAAGGCGGAAAACTCCTCAAGGAGTCATAATGTTAAACAAGGGTTAACATGTCAACGAACCGATCCATCATCCTTATGCAATCTTATTGTAGCTCGGTGAGAATACTTAACCATATTTTTAGATCGACGGAAATCGGTATGTTCTCTTGAACATCAAAAGATGTTTTAGTAACCAAGTTTCCTCATATCGTTTCGAATCTTTACATGGCTATCATTGTGTTTTTTTTTATACCAGTAACGGCAATATCCACGACAGTAAAATAGAATTGTGGCATATTTTCAAATATAGCAGCAGCAAAATTGCGTTGGAAGTCCGTTAAAATGTAAGCGCAGTACGTGTCGGTTGACTGCCCGTCCGCAAGTTAATTTAGCGGACGGAACTGTCTCTTTGAGTGCAGTCCAGTTAAAAATAGCGTCGCTATATTCCGTCACTTCCGGAATGGCCCAACTTTGAGTAGGATTGATTTTTCCAGACATTTTTCCCGATTGTTGCCTATAAAGAAGTGTATTTGGTTTGACTATAATTTGTTTCCCCATATATGTGCCGGGGTAATTCCACCAACATATGTACCCTAAACTTCTATGTCTCAAACAACTTAAGGTTTTTCAATTATTAAAAGGCTAGTTCTGGATGGGAATGAAAGACGCGAGTTACGCAAATGAAAATATTAGAAAACCAAGAAACCTCACCACTTTTAATAGAAAATATTGCTTTACATATATGTATGTGCTCGTATTTGTAAATGTAACGAAAATTTTTCTACAATTAAAACCCACGGTATCAAAGTAAGTGGAAAAAATTAAAGGAATCGTGAAAATTCCTAACTCTTGCTGAGAAAAATTGTCAAAGTTAAAAACATTTTCGTTCTTTAAAAATATATATCAAAATACTTTCACCTTGAAGCAAAACTGAAAAAAATATTTAAAAAGCCTTAGAAATTATACAAATTTTCTAATGGGGCTGTGACGTTCGTAAAATATTATATTTGATAATTTTTTATAAAGTTTCCAAAGTTTTTCTAGTTTTTTTTAGTTACGAGACCAATTTAACTCAATTATGTTAATATTTTTGCGAAAACTTAAAAGATTATTCTATTAAAAATCGACTTTGATCGTGATTTTCTCAGAAACGGTCCAGAATTGGCAAACGATTTTTTAAAATTTCCTTCTTTGTTTGACATCAAGAGTTATGTGTTTTATTATATTATAATTATTAATCGATATAATTATTAATTTTTATTTCAATATTGGGTACTCAAGCAATACCTAACTTAATCTGCACTGGATAGAAGTAATTATGAATATTTATAAATCTGTGTTATAAATACTAAAAAATCATTTGTAAACTATTTTTTTATAATATCGCAACGAAGAATAGCAATATGATTATATTTGTAAACATATTGAAACGTTTATTTTACAAATGATAATTTAAATTTGCAGTTTGTATAAAAATTGTTTAACAGATCTTAATGAGATTGACTAAAAATGTGAACATAACTTTTATACACGAGGGTGACATTGAACGAATCAAATTGAATAATTTCATTATCACTATCAAATACAGAAGTTTGTTCCATTTTTTCGCTTAAAGTTTTTCTTTTTAATTACAAAGTTTTTTTTGCAAAACAATTTCGTTCGAACGTCATTATGGGAATACATTATATAAATAGAGCTGCGGCGATGGGAACAGTGCGGTAGCGCGTTTTATCCTTGCGTAGAGGTCGTGCTAATCTTTACTGCTGAATTAAGCACGATTGAGGAAAATGTTGAAGTATATATACGAGGAGTAACGAATAGATATTGATGAACTAATGTTTGCAATTTGCTGGATCGAAAAAAATTGGGAAATTTTCCTTTTTCGTTATACTTACATTGTTCTGTCTTTCTTCTACTACTAGCTCTTCTACATAGATAAAGCGCTTTTTTGTTGTGCACATATCAACGACACACCTAACGTAGTCATTTTACCTGAACACGTTTTGTGTGTATGTTAAGACTAATAAATATTGATTTGCGAATAATTTAGGTAAATCTGAGTTGAATTAATGTTTTTTTTTAAAAGAAACACAATTAGTTTTGCTAAAATTTTGATTATAGCAGAAATTTCACATTTAGGAATTTAGTGATACGATGATAATTTCTGAATATGTTCCAATAGTTATATCACTTCGATTTTTGTCTAAACTGGCACTATATCATAAGGTAGTTTTAAGATCATAAGCAAATCTCTAGTTATACAGATTTTATTACAGTGATTTTTTTTAAATGCATATTTTTTTTGGAAACAGAAAAAATCAAAATAAAGTTTCCAATAATAGCAGAAGCTAAGAATAAACACAAAAGTCGCTCATGGCAAACTTTCTACATGACTACTCTACTTCCATACCAAATTTCATATTATGTAATGGAATAGTTTTCGTCCAAAAGTGACTTATGTGACTGAAGTAAACATTTTACAAAAAAGTACAAAAGAAATCATAATTTTTAAACTATTTGTTTTGGCGGAAATAATGTCTTTTTTTAAATGATTTATCACGATCTTCTCTTCCTAAAAATATTTATACCACTGCAAATGGACCAATCTACAATCTATATATATATATATATATATATATATATATATATATATATATATATATATATATATATATATATATACACACACACACACACACACACATACATATATATATATATATATATATATATATATATATAACTAGATATCTAACCTAATAGTATAAAAAGGGAACGTTGTTTTTATGTGCAAGAAGTAAATTCGAAAACTATAAGACTGGTTCTAAAAATTCTTCTCCTGTTAGAAAGCTATATTATATTAGATAGATATAGATAACGCTTAATTTAAAAAAATGGGTGGTTCTGTAAGTAACAGAAATATTTATAACTGAAACTCGAGAAAAGCGGCCAACTTGATTGCTTTCCTGGTTTATACCGGGTAAAGCACTAGAGATATAACTAAATATTGTAAGAAAGAATTGTGCACCTTAACGAGATCTACAATAAAGTTAGAATATTACATGTCAAAGTCAGAATATAACAAGAAGATTTTTACGAAAAATTCACAATACTTGTATTTGTGATTAAAAATACAATATAATTAAGTAAGTAAATAGAACCGTAAGGGATTTTACGGCTCTATTTCACCATTTCAAAATTGATTTTTATCAAAATAAAGTAAATACACAGCGTTAGTATTTCATGTATATAAATGATTACCTTAACTTCATGTTATTTGAAAATTAAATCAAAATATATAACAGTGTCTTTTATACGCACAAAAAATTCTGCGTGACCAGCGAGGCGGTGGCGTTGCCAGAATACGCGGCCATGCGCGACATTGGGGTAAGAGATGGGTACAGCTATAGAATACCATGTAATTTAAATTCTGCCTTAACGAAGTCGCGGGCAGTGGTGTTCTTTTATAAGAACGTGGTATTTTAAATGTAAAGATTTCTAAAAAAAAGAAACATCGAAACCAAAAAAAAGGCGAGCGAGAAACAAATGATGGTGTTTAAGATATTTGTAGCAATTGCGTATTATATAGATAGATTTTGAATTAATCTTCCGTGGTGATCTCCCATTATTCTCTAATTCCTAATGTGTAAACAGTTTATGCAAATTCCTAAAAAAACATTTCTGAGGATCGAGTATGTGCAAAAGTTAAAAGAAAAAATTCTATCATATATATTTATTTACGTACTTTAATGTATCTAATTGATGCATATTGCTACGAGAGCATTCTTTTACAGCCAACCAGAACACCAGTTCAGCCCCGCTCGACGAGCAGCTAAGAATCGAACCCGGGTCTCCGCGAGGTGCCGCGCATTCAAAGGCCGTATGCCTTGTGATCAACCCAACACACCACGTTGACGACATACGATACTTCGCCGGAAACTGTGTTTTGGAAAAGTTTAGAAAATATCTTTTTAAATTTGTCTTTAACTCTGAAATTGAGTTATGATTTGAGTTTGTAGCATTCAAAAGTATGTGAAACTTGGACGTGTGTTAGCCCCCTTTCGTTCTCAAAAAAAAATTGTATAATTAGGTTATTTTCGGTTTAATCACAATAAAAATGTTTAATTTTTTAAAAGGCATCGTATTTTTTGTTTTTTTCTATTTCATGTTTTTTTCTTACACTTGTGAAACTAATAGACGATAAATAAAAGTACTTCGTAAAAAGTTTAACACGAATGCTATGTACATTTATATGTTCAAACTTTGTTTTGTACTTAAATGAATATGCAACTGTTCTTCTACCGTAGTTCCACCTGTATTTAAAATTTTTAAGGTTCAGTGCCAGAAAAGAAAAAATTGAACCCCTATAAGAACATTAACGTGTCTATCTACTCGCCTATCACATCCGATTTTCTCAAAAACCGCCAGACGTAAAAACTTAAAATTTTCACCGTAAGAAAACGTATTAACCCGCATATGTTTCAGTAGATTGCACCGAAAAACATTCACGTGGAAATTTTAGAGGAAAAAGTTAAGTACTCGAAAACTATTTTAGAATTCCTTACATGGTCTGGGTTATTGTTTGAAAGGGTTAGTTATAAGGTACTCAAAAATATTTTTTTCATTATCTTGGGGATTATATTTCAGAAATATATTAAAAATTATTAAGTAACCAAAAAAAGATTTAAGTTTTAATAATGCTAAAAATATATCATGTTAAAATGAGAAATTTAAGTTTGTTCATCGATAGTCTAAAGTTTCTAATCTTCTCTACTACGATATGTAGTTACAGGAGTAAATATATGCACTTTTCTTAACACGTGTGCTCGTGTTATTAGTTTATGGTATTGGAATTTAAGTATTTATATGTCACGGCTTGTTGATTATAATTTATTCAGAACGTAACAATAAACTTTATTTAAAATTACGTGATATTGACATCGACGCGACGTTATGTTATCTAGATACGACATTAGTGCTCTAAAAGCCCTCTAAAAGGTAATTTGTCTCGTCTTCAACACGACTATCTCTTTTACATACGTGCTTTCGTGGACTCTATCCCTTTCATCATAGTTCACGTGTGGCGCTATTTGGAGCCACATTTTATATTTGTTTTATGTGAGTGTAACTTGTATATTGAGTGTAACATCATTAGATATTAATGTTTGAAAATAATAAAAATCGTTTCGGTATTTATTTCGATTTGCATTATAACATATTCGAATAAAAATCGTTATAACACTTTTTGTGTGGGCACGTCAATTGATAGCAACCTTAGTGTGGATACAAGTACATTTTAACGAAGTGATTTTTTTACTGTATTTATTTCTTCAAATCAAAAAATAATCACAAACAAAAGAGGTTCGGTTGTTGGAAAACAAAAATTGCAAACGTTTTTTTAATAAGTTCCCTTTTTTATTTTTTTTATAGTTCTTTCCGTTTTTAATATTTGACAATTTATGTTTTTATATGTTTTAATAATGTTTATAACAAACAAATGCCAATGAAGAAAAAAACTATATCAAATGATTCGTTGCAAAAATATAATGTATGGAAAACATTTTGGTTATGTCGATTTTTTTACAACCACGAACAGCCCTTGTAACTGTTCAAAAGAATTTACTTTTTCTTAATCGCACTTACATTTCGAAATCCGAGTTTTGCAGCAGAGTGCCTACGGAAGTAACTAGTAATTTTACTTAAGCGTTAATAAACACGTTCATTTTTAAGTCCGAGTTTTGCACCAGAGTGTGTTCGAACGAAGTTAGTCGTTCTACTTATAGAAATTGTTAGCTTTAATAAACAATTTCGTTTGGAATTCCGAGTTTTAGAGCAGAGTGTGTTCAAACGAGATTAGTCATAATACTTATATAAACTATTGGCTTTAGCAAAACAATTTTGTATAGAAAGCAGAGTTTTGCAGGAGAATGCTTACGGAAGTTATTAGACATTTTACTAATAGTAATTGTTAGTGTTAACAAACACCTTCATTCGTAAGTCTGAGTTTTGCAGTAGAGCGCGTTCGAACGAAGTTAGTCGTTCTACTTATAGAATTTTTTAGCTCTAATAAACAATTTCGTTCAGAATTCCGAATTTTAGAGCAGAGTGTGTTGCGATGAAATTAATTAGTATACATATATAAACTGTTAGCGTTAGTAGAAAAAATCGTTTGAAAAGCCGAGTTTTGCAGCAGAGCGCGTCCAGACGAAGTTAGTCGTTCAAGTTATGGAAACTGTTAGCGTTAATAAACAATTTTCTTAGCGAGTTCAAGTTATGCAGAACAGTACTTTCGAGTGAAGTTGGTTATTATACTTATAGACACTATTAGCGTTAATAAACAATTTCGTTCTCAATTTCGAGTTTTGTAGCATATTGCGTTCAGATGCGGTTAATTATTATGTGCATAGAAACAGTTAGCGTTAATAAACAAATACGTTCCGAAGTCCAACTTTTGCCACAGATCGCGTAAAGATGAAGTTAGTTAGTATACTTATAGAAACTCTTAGTTTAATAAACAGTTTCGTTGAGAAGTCCGAGTTTTGCAGCAGTGCACGTTCGGACAAAGTTAGTCGTGATACTTACAAAAACTGTTAGCGTTAATAAACAACCGCCTTAGGAAGTGCGCGTTTTGTAGCAGAGTCCATTCGGACGAAGTTAGCGGTTATAATACTTATGGAAACTGTTAGCGTTAGTATAAACAATTTCGTTTCACTTAGTAAACAGTTTGGTTGGGAAGTTCGAGTTTCGTGACAGTGCGTTCGGGCGAGGTGAAGTGTCGGGTGTTAGCGTGTCGCTCGCGGCGGTCCGCGGGCGCGGCGCAAGGTCGCGGTCGCGCCGGTCGCGGTCACCCGCGGGTTCAATGAATGGCCGCCGTCGGCCGCGCCTCATTATTATTGTGGCGGCGATGCAGGCGCTTGCAGCGCGCCCGCCGGGACCGAGTGCCCGAGCGTCTGCACACAGAGGCCCCTCTTTGTAATCTCTGCGGTCTAGTTACGGAATTATAAATATAATTTAATTCACCGCTGGTTGCAGCCCATAAAAGCGTAGATTAAGTTAAAATCTGCTAATTTATAATTTAATAGTGACCAAGAGTTTATGGGAAGACGCGGAAATTAGGGATGCGTAGTTATTTTCAAGAAATGTTGGATGGATGGAAGTATAATCTAGAATTTTTCACTTTAGCTTAAAATACGGTGAATAAATTATCTTCTTCATTTCAAAAGGTCTACTCGTTAACATATCATTTGATAAGACGCCATTAAAACTAAATTGTAGAGAAATTGTTTTTTACTATTTTTTTAGGTATTAATAGAAATCTCCATTTACTTGTATATATATATATATATATATATATATACATATATATATATACATACATATATTTACACACACAAGTATCTATGTATTATACAAATGACTTTTGAACATTTTTTGTTAGCATGAATATATTCTTTCCCGGATAATCTTAGTAAATTTCACTATGTCATTAACATTAGGGAAAGTTTGCTAATTTATTTCATACCTTTCATCGAATAATATAAGACAACATAAATGAATAATTAAATGTTGTACTCAACAAATATTAGTGTCCCAATCACAAAATACTATATAACAGAATGTAAACTCTCAAAGCGATTTATCAGAAAAAAAAACGATTTTCTGTGCTACGTATCAGGCAAACGGGTACTTATGGGCATGCGATTTAGGATAAGCCCCAGGTAAAACCAACGATCTTAAAACTTAGGAGAAACGGATGCTCCGTTTTTCCCAAGTTTGTCCGTTTTATTTTGTTCCATACAACATTTTCAAACATTTCATTTTTTCTCGCCGTGTTGGTTTTACGCAAAAAAAATTACTGGACAATTTTTCATTAGACTAATTATCTCTTTCGAAATGCGATATTTTAAAAAAAAATTATGTCCATCAAACAAATGTTCTAATCCACTGCGTGTCCCCGCGCACAATGGCGGCGGCGGCGGCGCGCCGGTAATTACCCCGCGATAGGCGCTCTTTAGTGCGCCGCGCGATCACGCAACTGCCAATGCGCGTTCGCGCTTATAACAAGAACGGCGCGGCTCGCAATAAATGCGACGACACCGCTCAATTGTAAAACGGAAATAACGACTGTAACTTGTCGATTATTTAGACAGACTTTATAACTTAGCTAGTTGTAAACTGGTAACATTCGATTTGGTTTAGGTTTAAATTATCGCGAATAACAAAACCGCGAATAGCAAGAATCTCAGCTAGCAAAAAATTAGCTAAAGGATTCAGTGAGTGAAGTCTGAAATAATAAAGAGAAGCAGCCCGTTCATTGGTTTTTGTAGCGTTTTTGACGTAAAATCAAAAACCAATTTTGATAATCACAAAATTGTAATTTATTTGTACCTAATAAAAAAATCTCAAAACATATTAATGTGCTTTTATGAACTGGTTCCCGTTAAGAAAAAAATTGTGGTTTTAGTTTGCTTTTCCTTTCCCTCTAGTTCTTTTTAATTTAATTATATGGCGATATTAGTTTGCTTTTAATTTTCCTCTAGTTCTTTTTAATTTAATTATATGGCGATATTAGTTTGCTTTTAATTTCCCTCTAGTTCTTTTTAATTTAATTATGTGGCGATATTAGTATGCTTTTAATTTTCCTCTAGTTCTTTTTAATTTAATTATATGTGCGATATTAATTTTTCCAGGTCATTTTGGACTCCGAACTTCTTTCTGGTGTACAAAATGTTTTTATGGCCATAATATTTATATATTGACGGTTACAATTCTTTGGTAGCTTCCATTACGTTAACATATGGTCATCCAATATTCTTTTATTTTAAAATTATATTATATATATCTAACTTATGGTCATCCAATATTGTCTCACCAATAGTCCTTTTTATCTATTTCGTTTAGTAGACAAAGTGCTTTATGAGCGTAAGTGTACGTGTGTGTGTATGTGTGCGTATGTTTTGATAGTACCATTATGATCGACTTTTGGTAAATAAAATCCGTTAATATCGAAGAATTACTATATTAACATATATAAATGAATATTGATATATGTAAATATTTAACAATATGTTCATGTATGCTTGTTACTATTACGCTTGTTACACGTATTATTATGCTTGTTACACGTATCATAATTATAAAATAAAAAAATTTGCGACCTTCATAGCTAACACTACGCGGAATTTAAATTTTTTTCTTCAAGTACTTAATTTTTTCCCCCTAAAATTTCTATATGAATATTTTTACGTGTTAGTTGAACATGCTTTATTACTATGCCAAATTTCAAGTTCTTACGTTAAACGATTTCTGAGAAAAAGGTCTGTGATGATTATAGATGGACAGACGGACACGCGAGTGGTTTAATAACATATATTTTATAAGGGTTATAACCTTTTTTTTGTTTTGAGATACAGAACACTAAAACAGAACAATTTAATTTGATTTGTGGAGTAAATGGCGTAGTCGCATGAGGTGTGGACCCTAAAGCGGTACAGCCAAGCACACTCCTAAAAGCTAGTTGGATGGGTATTTTAAAAGCATGGGCTATTGTTACCATATCGTGAGACATGATGTATATTATTTTGTAGTTGGATTTTTAAATAAGTAAATAAATTTAAAAATATAAACTCTAGTAACGCGCTGGCGGGAATTGAGTTTCCGTTATCGCCTGCCGAAGATAGTCTAGGCAAAATGAAAGGTAATATTGGTATCGGTAACGAATATTAACATGGTAAATAATAATATTAATATTTGAATAGTTTAATAGAAATACTACGTGATTTTAAATGTTTAAATTATTATATGCGCCTAATTATGCATGGAACCCTCGTAGCGTGAGTTCTATTCGCACTTAGTATTTTTTTTAGTTGTATGCTTTAGAATTATTTTTCGTCGGTTTATAAATGTTAATATTGATAAAAGTATTGAAGTGTTTCGGAATAAAATGGTGTCTGTTTTGAGACTAAGCTATTGGATTTGACTTTATTACAGTGAACTGTAATATGCGCCGTGTTATAATATATATATATATATATATATATATATATATATATATATATATATATATATGGCCTGAAAAGCTTAATAAAATATAAAATAAATGTTTTACATTTGTTTTATATTTTATACGTTAAGTTTATGAAGTTAATTTTATATCAACATAATTGACAAAAAACGTAGAATAAGTTTCGGGTTATGCCAAAATTTAGTAAACTGATTACAGAGAAGATAAATTGAATCTTAACTAGTAATGTATAAGTGTTTTAATGTTTTAAATATATTGTAAATTTTGGAAAAGCGTGTTTGTTTGTTTGTTACCCAATAACTAAAACCAAACAATAAAACGATACCAACTATAGTACGTGTTTGTATGGTAGAGTAGAATATAAGCTATTAATTGTAGCTTGGCTCCATGGGAAACTAGCGCCATTAAAAGTTTGTTAATCAAGTTTAAACAGCTACACAAATTTTCTTGAAAGTCTGGGTTGATGCAACTCATGGTTCGATTTAATTTTGTATTAGAATTAAGTTGTTAATCCAGGAAATAGTGTAATTTCTTTGAGCTGAAAATCTGGTTTTTAATTAACAATAAAAATTTAGTACTCGAACATAATAATATATGGCATAAACCATATATATGTATTAAAGATTTAATTTATAGGGTTTTGCGACTTACAAAGAAGTTTTATAATTGGGTATTTGACTAAATTTTTTTTATTTCATTAATCATAATTTCAAGGTACAAACTGAATAAGAGTGAACATTTTTTTAATAATCTTAAAAATTGACCGATTTATAAAAGTTTAAATTTAACCTTTAGAGAAGGACGGCAATACTGTGTTGTGAGGTCATTTTTAATATCACACATTATATTCTACGAGAGGAACACACATTATATTCTAAAAGAGACAGGGATATACCCAACTCTATCCGTGTCATATTATTCAAATTTAGAAGCCTACAACTTATATTATTTAAAAAAAATTATTGAAAAATAGGCCTATTTTTCAATAAATTTTTTAATTTTTTTCAAGACTGGTTTTTAATTAACTTATATTTCACAATATTGTAAGAAAAATATCAAAATTTAGAATGAGTCAACTACCGTATTGGATAGGTTCATAGAACTAGGAACAAATATCAAATTCAATGCGTGTAAAGACCTAGTAAGGAATATTTTGAAAAAGAGTCTGTGTATTAGGATTAAACATACGACAATTTAACTGTGATTGTGAAAATACAGTATAAAATTAAGAAACTTTGAATTGGTGACATTAGTTATGAGAAATGTATTGGTAATTATAGGATCGACAAAAGGAATTCTGTAATGACAAAGAAGAAAAAGTTCAATAAAGGCGTACCTGAGTGATAGCAGAGTAATTGGTTAAACTCCTTGCCTCGTGTTTCCAAAACGAGGTTCCTCCAAGGATGGATCTCCATTAGCACGTAACGTGGCTTTGCAAGGTCGTTTTCTGCTACAAACTAGGAAAAGTATTTCGTTCCACAATTTTGTTATTTAATATTTTAACAACATTTGGGCAAATCAGTTGAAAGGTATAGACGGATTATTCAGAGTTTATCGCAACTAAATATCGGCTTTCATAATTAGTAATGTCCGTAAAGCTCCCATATCGACGTGTCACTAGTCGACCTGATTATATCGATATATTTGCATGATCAGGTTAAGCAATCAACCGGCTGTAGCCGGAGACCATATTGTGTACATCACGCAAGATGTTCCTTATGTACACCCAGGTATGTGCGCTTATATAAAGTGTGCACTAGGTAAATATAGGTGGTGAACGCTCTATATGCATGCGGGTATTTACGTATATGTTCATGTACCTATTATGTACTTCAGTATGGACACTGTCTTATGTACGCGAGTGGTCTATACATAGGTTAGGTTAGGTTATTGAAGATGTGTATGTGCAGGAGCTTATATACTAGTCGAGGTATATAGGTTGATACGAATTGATTGTCAAATCAAATGGGCGTATCTAGCTGGAGGCATTAATAATTTCAAAAATCGTCGTTAGTTTTCAATTTTTATTTTAATTGTGAAACTTAGTTCTATTTCTTATTTTTTCTTTCATTAGACAAATTTTATCAAAAATGCCTTTCTGTTTTTTTAATGAATTAACTTTGGATGAAAGTGGACGGTGGAATATTTTGCTATAGAATGTTCCGCTATAAGAGACATAAAGTATATGAAAAACTAAAGCATACGAAAGCTTACGGAAGCTCAAAGTTTTCATATGCTCGCCCGCCCAAATAATTTTATATAATTAGGAATGACAGATAGTTCTACCAAGATAAGCTTATTCGAATATTTTTACTTTTCTTCGTATTTAAAATAACGTAATAATTCCAATCAACGCTTTCGTCCATTGTTTACTGAAGATGTGTATTTATATCTATTTTTGTATATAGAAAACTTATAAAGGTAATATGAGTACTATTTGATTACGTTATTTTCAAATTTACCTCAACAAATGTTATGGAACAGTGTTCTAAAGTCTGTATTAAATAACAAATTTAAGTATATAATATATTTTATGGGAAATAATATATCCTTTTGTTATGGAACAGTGTTCTAAAGTCTGTATTAAATAACAAATTCAAGTATATAATATATTTATTGAGAAATAATATATCCTTTTGTTATGGAACAGTGTTCTAAAGTCTGTATTAAATAACAAATTCAAGTATATAATATATTTATTGGGAAATAATATATAAGGAAATAATACATTGCAATGTATTGAAGTAAGTAATCGTTTTGTTTCTTACGGTTTGTATTTAACTTATAGTTGAACGCGAAACGGAGTTATAGTTTAGTTTTATACAGTGTTATTTTTATTACACGTTTACGTGATTGTAACGTGTTTGTATTGTGTTTTGTGAGCCTTTTAATAAATAAATAAGTAAACTCAAGTATTATTTTTCTGTTTTTGCATTATGTACTTTTATGTATATTAAAGTTTATAAATAAAACATATTTATGTGTACATAGTACGTATCGATGAAAATTACATTTTGACAAATGTAAACAGACGAGATACTGCATTTTTTACCGAAAACAAATACATATTTTTACAATTTTTCAAAAATTTACTTCTTTCCGGTTGACATTAGCAAGAAAATTGATTATTTAGAAATAAATTTGATTTCTAGGGTTTTTCAAATGTAATTTGTGAAACGCCCCCTTTTCTAATCCGTTTCTGTGCCAAATGGCGTTATGATATACACAATGAATCTTTGCCTAACAAGACTCCCTAATATCTGCGCTGTAAAATTTGTGTTAGTATAGTGATAGGCGCTTTCATATATTAGATTTACTGCTAACCAAATAGAGATCGGAACGACCACACCTTTTCGACTGCTATTACAGTTGAGGAAATTGAGGTTTGTATAATAACGAATTGAATCCAATTCCTTCAGTATAAGTACTAAAAAAATAGAGATTTACCAATCTCTTATCTTCTTCAGTGCGACTGATGCTGTTCTTCTTTATCATTTCTTAGCATATTGCTAAGAAGTGGTAACGAAGATATAGTTTAGTTGGTGAAGCGTAGTGATATGAAGCTTTCGATTTTCCTACCATTACATAAAAACTAGTTTCTTGAAATTTTTGCTTGTTTGTGAATTTGTTTATTTGTTCATATATCAAAGAACCACTGAAGGTATCTTCATGCGATTAGGTTTTTTAGTACCTGACGTAACATATTGGCTTTATTTCATCGAAATCAGCTCACTGGAAAAGAAAATATGGTAATTTGAAATTTCAGCACACATCGTATTTATTTGAGAAAAGGGTTTGTTTTATAATAATTATAGATGGTGTCTCGTGTGTTTTAACCTTCAATCTTATATCTAAATTAATAATATATTCTAAAGGTCCACGTGATCAGGCATACAGTTAGTGTGTAAATTAGCACAACTTCTTTACCAATTTGAACTGAAGTGGGCCAAATTAGCACAACTTCTTTACCAATTTAAATTAGCACAACTTCTTTACCAATTTGAACTGAAGTGGGCCAAATTGTCAATATTTAATATCTTTAACGATATTTCCGTTTTCGAACTTGCCACGACTTATCGCGATAAACGTTGGAGTGTAGCGTCTGATGTAAAAACATTAGAGCGACCCTTGTCGCGTTTCGAAAGCCCGCTCGGCCGGACACGCGCTGTATACGAGCTAACTACCGTCCACGGCGCACATATACGTACACCCTAGTCCTGTATCTATCTATTCATCCGCTGTAGATCTAGCTATAGGTGTCGCCAGCAGCTAGGCAGGCATGCACAGGCGGCGCGGCGACCGCGGAATATTCTCCGGGCCCCCCGCACTCCCCGCCGGCGCCCCCGCGCCGGCCCCGCGGCAATTAGTGACCCGCGCGCGGCGCGGGAAGCAAGACGACCGCGGCGCACGGTGCACCATGCACGGTGCGAAATTATTTTTGTGACAGAAAGTGCAGCTTCGGTTCAGTTTTAGTTCCTGATCAATTTCCTCTGGTTTAAGGGTCTTTTTGAACTCAGCTCTGCATATAACTTTATTTACCGTATCGTATACAAAGTATACTCATAAGTTGAATTTAAAATTTCTTGCATATTCCACAACTTTGCTTGTTAGTTTTGAAATCTTCAGCTTGTCCTTCGTATTTTTTAAAAGTTGTTTCGCTTTAGCCCATTTTTTCCATAAGAGAACGGGGTGGCCGATTAAGGTACTTCAACCGTTGAGCGTACATCAAATAGGCCAGAGCTCTTCAAACTCACTGGGCAGGGCTCTCGGTTCTAACTCAGACAGATGAGGTAGTCTGGCATTGAATGACTGTCCCTAAAACTTATAAGAAGTTTTCAAAAAAAGAAAAATTCTAAATTATAAGATTTCGGCATATTTCTACATTCTCAGGTGTGGCAGTTAAACAAAATAACACGTTGGAACTTGATATTACACACATCTATATTTATGGTAAAAATGCGAAAAAAGGCGGATTAAACTCAAGGGCGTAAAGTATTACCAAACTCAAAGTCATAAATCGACACCGCTAAAGAAGAGCACTGTAACTCACTTTTCTCTATTTTACAGGAGAGCGTGGCAAAGTTGCAAATCATCATACAAAAGTGCTAATTTTTACATTAAGTTATGTCGTTTGATATTATTAAAAAGTGCCTACAGATTTTACTATTAGATATTTAAAGAAAGATATAATTACAATAAAAATGATAATTATAACTCAGAATCACCGAAAAGTGAGTTACGGTATTCTTTCTTGGGGATGTCGATATGTAATTTTTACTTAATCAAATTAATTAACTGTAGCCTCAATAGCCCTTCACTTCTAACAAAGAAAATAATACAGCAGACTACGCCGAAGAGAGGAAACAGTGGGACACCATAAACGAGAGTAAACATATTACGATACAAAACATAGTTTTGATTTAATTACTAATCTTCTTTTATATTAATATGTGAATAAGTGTTCTCAAATATTCTTATATGTATACTCATATTATACTCATATGTATACTCATATTATACAGAGTATTAAAAATTCGTTAATTATATTATTTTCATGTTTATCTTTACAAACGCGACGAGAATGAGTGCAGTATTGTAGTACAGTCTTAAGTATTGAGAATATTGGATGACAAATTCAAGTATATTATAAACTTTTTGGGAAATTAATGTATAAGGAAATAACATATCGCTATATCTATAAATAAATGATGATTCTTTTTCCTTATTTAACAATAGAAATAAATAAATAAATATTCACATGGTAAATCTTCAGAATTATAAAGACATACAATTTTTAATAAATTGGCATGCAATAGATGTATATGTACTGCTTCAGCCTATATATGTATATATATATATATATATATATATATACATATATATATATATATATATATATATATATATATATATATATATATATATATATAAGCTCATGATACACGACTTTCTTTTAATCCCGTCAGACACACATTACTTTACGTGGCGGCGTCACCACCGTTTGTGCAGCTTCGTCCACCTTGATTATTGTTATATGTTACCTACTTTTCGTCGCTCATAATCAGTCTTTTCAAAAATAGTTGCGATTCATAGATGAAATTCGGTCCATTACATTTCTCACTGTTAATTCATGTGGTACCCATATATCGAACTTCTTTTCGTTTCCAGCCATAAATATTTATCTATCTTCGAAAATGGCTTGATTTCGTTTTGTTTCAGTAAGAATTCGTAGATGGAAATTTGGGCCATTAAATTTTTCATCAATATATTCAGTTAGTATAGCCAAAATTATGTGAATCGATACCCATCTATCGGGAAAAACACCACGAACTTTTTTCTAACGATTTTATAATGATGTTTATAAAAATCAGAATTTGATTAAGTTTTTAGTGCCAAATAGCCGCAACGTAGCTTATAGTGGATCAAAACTGATGTATATATATATATATATATATATATATATATATATATATATATATATATATATATATTTATATTTATATTACGTGTATTAAAGTTTCTAAATAAATCGTTTACGTATGCGTGATTCTTACAGATGATGAAAATTAGATTTTGATAAATCTAAATAGGCATTAACAAATACAATCATTGAATATATTTGGAATTAATTTTGTAGAAATTCACTATTCACAATTGAATAAAACTACGTGATGTAGTATTATTTCTATTTTCTGTAAGTTCTTTACCACGACCTAGGCTTCGTTCCATCTTCAGGTGGGTTATTAGCAAATATCTTTGTTAATTACCCACCTGAAGATGGTGTATTACAACGAAACGTAGGTCGTGGTAAAGAACTTAAAGAAAGTAGAAATAATACTACATCACGTAGTTTCATTTAATTGTGAAATACGAGCATGCTTACGTATTTAATACTCAACCATATTATCATCTCTTTTTGCCTAATTAGCGTAAAATAAAACCAGTCAAATTCTTTCTTCATGGCGGTGGTTGAAGCAGAACGATACAGTTCTCCGCGGAGCGTGCATGGTGCGCCTTGGCCGCGACTAGCTCGGCCAAGCGGCGCGCGGCCTCGTCAATCGATAGCGCGGGCCCGCGGCTCGCGCTCGAGCACGCACCGCCGTGCCGCCTCCCACGAGAGATCCGTCCCTCCTATACATACCTACATGTACACCTTGCAGTCTATACTCTACCGCCACGAGACACGAACAGCGACGAAAACATCCACGGTGGCCTTCCACGTCACGCGCCTTTCGTTGAGCTCAGTAACGGCCCTCTTTATTGGCACTATGTTACTAAGTTCGGAGTTGGATATGTCAAGTAATTTTGAAACAATATAGAACCACGTAGTACTCATCTTGCACTTCGATCCATGGAACATATTCAGCTGACAGTATAATTCTCGAAATTGAAATAAATTAAAACTGACATAACACAATGGTAAGCCCAACGTCGTAGAATTTCCATTATAATGGTTAACTAATTATCTTGTTTTGGTAATAGATCAAGGTTTGTTTCTTATAATAGTATTTTGTACAGAAAATAGTTAAAAGAACCAGTGATAGCACAAATATGCTGTGAAGTACCAAACTGTTTCCCTAACGTGATCGTTTTTTAAAATAATGTGGGAAACTGTAAATTTATTTGATCTTGAAGAATGTAAAAAAATTGTAAAATTAGAACTGGGACTTTCAATTTTTGCTAGTCGTTTCTAATTGTGAATATAATGTGATCGTCTTTTGAGCCTAGAAGAAATTCAGAATTTCACGATATATGGCCACCTGAGTTCTCAGTCAAGGTCCAGGTGGCCCATATATCGTTAAATTCCCTCTTCGAGAAATAACACCTCGGTCGAAAGTAAATAGCTTCCAGCGGATGTGCCTAACATTTAGGCGTCGCCTTGCTTCTTCAGTAAAAATATATTGCAAAATACCTTCTTTAGATTATAGGCTCTGTATATTCTGGGAACCAAGATAGATATATATATATATATATATATATATATATATATATATGTTGCTGAACAAAACAATCATGTATTTTAAAATAACAGTTGCTTACTTATGTTATTTACGTTGATCTGCGTGAGGGACGTCTGTCAACAAGGACAACTGAAGATAATATCAACGCTGTGCAACTCGTGCTATAAACTGACGAGACAGTAACTTATGGCCGGATTCGGACAAGTTTAGGCATCCGTGTGAGTTAAGTATAGGATATTGTTAGTGAATATTGAGATATCAGGCTTTGTGCTAGGTGCTATCCCATTATTTGACCGGAAGATTAATAGCAACGTTCATAATCCAGCGGACGTCACTCAATTGGGTATTTGACTAAATTTTTTTTATTTCATTAATCATCAAAAATTTAAAAAAACAATTTTAAAATCTTAAAAATTTACCGAGTTATAAAAGTTTAAATTTAACCTTTAGAGAAGGACGGCAATACTGTGTTGTGAGGTCACTTTTAATATTTCACATTATATTCTACGAGAGGAAAAGAGACAGGGATATACCCAACTCTATCCGTATCTTCAAATTTAGAAGCCTACAACTGGCTTATTTTTCAATAAATTTTTGAATTTTTTCCAAGACTGGTTTTTAATTAACTTATATTTCACAATATTCTACGAAAAATACCAAAATTTAGAATGAGTCAACTACCGGGTTGCTGTATTCGATACTGCCACAGTGACTAAAGTAGAATATACAATACTACGCAGTAGATGTTTCAGTTTGAAGAGTTGTCTACAAAGGTGATGAAAGGACGAAGTGCTGGAAAAAATATAGTCACCTCGTTCTATGAATGAGCAGATTATTGTGTAACGATTTTTCTGGAAAATAAAAGAAATATTACCATAGACTACTATACCAGTAATTTTTATTCGAGAGCAATGCTCTCGCAGAAGGATCCTCTTTCAATACGACAACGCTTCTGCACACTCAGCCAGGCGAACGACCGAATATTTGCTTACGTCTGGTTTAGAAATTATGGATTTTCCGCCATACAGCTCTGACCGCGCACCTTGAGTTTTTTTTATTTATTCCCAAAAATAAACGTTATATTGAGTGGCGGCCTTCGGAACTGCCGTGAATAAAACCTTCAAGGACTGCTTCTCTCAATGGTACCTTCGAATGAAATTATACATAGATTGCCACGGAGGATATTTTTAAAAACGATAAAAAAAATTACAAATATACTAGTTGATTCTATTTTTGAAATTATAAAACTTTCAGTGTTACATGATGTATACAGATAGATAAATAAAATTATATGTAACTTATTCAAAAACCCATTAAATTATATTACTTTTTAATCGATTAACCAGCTTGCAGTGGATTTTATTCCGCCATTTTTTTAGAAACTAGTAATTTAGTTAATTTTTTCTAAACCTTCAAATTTTCTCCCTCTGCTCTACGTCCATGAGGGTGCAGAGGATAACTTAGAGTGTAATAAATAATGATATCTAACAACATCGTTGACATATTTAAATATAAACGGGTTAACAACAATTGTTAAAAATAAAATCAACACGGCCATCTAGTGGAGAATTATAAGACTACGCATTGGTTGATACGTAATGTTTGCTTACTTAAGATACAGATGTCGCTGTCAATTAATTAAGCAGCAATCTGATAGTTAATTAAGTAGTAGTAAAGCTGAGCAATAATCTGTTGATGTCTATTGCAGATATCGGACAAGGTGTAAAACTGCAGATTCATTGAAATCTTTCCAATGGTTTTCCCAGTGGTCATGCCCGCTCAGACGCTGACTCGTTAACTAAAATTGTGAATATGCATAGACAAGCGACGTAAAAATATATTTAGTTCCTTATGTTTCTATCGATACATTGCAATTTTATATCTATACTAGCAGCAAATACCCGCATGGGTTTTTTAACAGGGTCGTAGGATTAACTGTATGCTTAACATTACTATTAATTTCATATTAATCGATTGAAATGACAAAGAAGCAGCTCACTAATAAGTAAAGCTCATGAAACTCTCCAAATCCTCCAGTGAAAAACCTGATTGTCAACGGATATAATTTAATATTTGACCTAATTACCTATATATATAATTTACTATCTAAGCTTATCTATTAAACATTTGCAATTTTTCATACCGAAAATATGACAAACAGCCAAAACAAAGAATTAATTTCCTCTCATATGTAGGCACATCTAGTAGTAAGTATAAAATCGTTGGACACTTCACGATCGTAAAACGTTTTAGAAGTCATGAGTTGAACAAAAACAGGTCGAAAGACATAGCCATAATCGTCACAGGGTTGAACAGGGTCAATGAACGAGGTATTGAGGATCGCAAGCGGATGTTTGTACGTGACGTCGGTTAATAGAACAAGCTTTGCTCTGTCGCCCAAACTGACATTCAGGCTTCATCAACTCATATCGAGTTGTATGGTGAGAGTAAGACGTTGCCAATATAAAACTATGACGCGTGTTATGTCTACTTATATTGTGTAAAAATACAATAGATCGAAACAACACTATGATAATTATATATTTTTTAATACTTTATAGTTTCAGTAGCTATAATTGAAAATGCGAAAGGTTTCCTTGCTTATGCAGATGTAATTAAGATGCCTTTTCTTCACAGAGGTAGAGATCTAGACATTTAACAGAGTATATTTGAAGAGTGGTTCTGTAAAAAATCTGAATTTGTTCGTTCAAATCTCAGTTTTAGCAATGCTTTTTTTCTGAAAAAGTTAAAAATTTCGATTAGTTCTTTAATACTTGCTACTCAGTTTGTTATAGGAATAAAATAATAATAGACATGGTCATCATTACATCATTATTCTGTATATATATATATATATATATATATATGTATATTTATGTATATATATATATATATATATATATATATATATATATATATATATATATATATACATAGGTTCAATGCAGCTGAAATGCACCGTCTCCATTTTAAAATATTTCTGAAATTGCTTGAACTTTTTAACTTTTGAATTAAGGCAGTAATCGTGAAAAAAAAATTTGACTAGTTTTGCTTCGACATATGTGGTATGAATTTATAGGGTGAGTTTTAAATATTCCAAGAATACTTTGAGATTAGATAAATTGTCTGCAAACAACATGTAGTCCCCTTTCCAGCTCCGATTGTAAAGTTAATCTTATTCCTCAATTGTAAAGTTAAACTTATGAGCAAGCAAAATTGCTAAAGTTAAAATTATTAGCAAGCAGGATTGCTAAATTTAAAATTATAAGCAAGCAGGATTGATAAAAATAAAATTATGAGCATGCAGGGTTGCTAAAGTTAAAATTATGAGCAAGCAGGATTGCTAAAGTTAAAATTATGAGCAAGGAGGACTGATAAAATTAAAATTATGAGCATGCTGGATTGCTAAATTTAAAATTATGAGCGAACAGGATTGCTGATATTAAAATTATAAGCAAGCGGGATTGCTAAATTTAAAGTTATGAGCAAGCAGGATTGCTAAAATTTACCTAAGATTTATAAAATTTAGCGGTAATAAAAGTAACATATGACCTCAAATGTTTAAACTATTATACTATTATAGGTACTTACGTGTTTAGTGCGATATCACCTTATAATTAATTTTTTATTTATTTTAAAACAAACATATTCCTTTTTTAAATTTAGATCATAAGAATAATACATAAAATATTACTTTTATCGGCTACCTGTCATGTGTGATATATCCATGCATATTGATGGCGTAAGAACGGTTTCATGGCGAAAATGTATTTTAAAAAAAAACCTACAATCACGTTGATGTATATTTTTTGTCTATTATGTATTATTTGTCTATTATGGTATCGTTCTGAAACCAATAAAAAGTATATGCTCCTCAATAGCCCCGTTCTCCTTTAATTCTATTAGGACGTGCTGCTTATGCGTTAACATTTGGCAGTATTTTGTGTTATATTTTATGATGTAATGAATGTTGTTTCTTTGGTGTAATATCTTTATAACATTGTACATAAACCACTGGTATTGGCAGGTAGATAGGAACACTCTAGAGGCTAATCTGAAATTCTATTTACCTCTTGTTTACTGGGAGAGACCTAATAAATTCTCCCGTTGGGAGTTTCACGAGATCCAAGGCATGGGCGTTATTCGGTCTAGTCCTAATTTAGACTTATCCATTTTATTTTGACGTTAAAATATGCTAACAACATCTTTATTGCTTGCGTTTACGATACGCTTCAAGATAGGACTTCATTTAAACGTAGTTTTGGGAAATGCCGTTATAATGTCTATGAATGTATATGTATTTATTTCACAACTAAACGAATTAAATTAACTTTGGAAGTTCACCTTGGTCATGTACTTTTTCTCCAAAGACAAAATTAAATACGAGTTCATTTACTTTGTAATCCCTTGTACGAGTACAGTATAGTATACATTCCTTTCGGTTAAAATCTCTTTCGGATATATTCATTCCTTTCGGTTAAATTCTCGGTTCGGATATATTCATAATTCGTAAAAAAGTTTCGTTAGTATTTTTTATTTGTTATAGTATAGATTTATTCCTATATCTACGTTTTATTGGAGCTTTTGAAAGCTTTTTAAAGTTTTTGTATTCGAGGCAAATAAAACCATTTTATTTGATTCAATATTTTTTCTTTACCTATTTAACATTTAATATAGGTTGTCCAAATTTTATATTCAATTTTGTCCAAATTCCTACGTTTTATTTTAAAGTTAACACTTATTCTGCCATTGTATGCTATTACCTTATTCCTTTCGAAATAAAACAGTTAAGTTTGTGTCGATGATATAAACAACTATGAAAGGTATAAACAACTACGAAATTCTATTCTTTGTATAAACAATATAGGTTGTCTAAATTTTAAATTCTATTTTGTCCAAATTCTTATGCTTTATTTTGAAGTTAATACTTATTCTGCCACTTTATGTTTCTAACCTAACCTAAGGTAGACATATAAAAACAATTACTTCATTTAAATAAACCATAAATCGCAGTTACTGACCAGAAGTTGGAAGACTTGTACAGATGTCATAGAGAACTTGTAAACTAGCGGCGCCTACAACAGCGTAATGGATGATCATTAGCTGGCGTTCTTAACCGGGTGCTGGCTAAGGATCATTCATTCATACTTATTAGGTATTTATACTTAACAGGTTTTTCGTTTCGAGTCCGTTTTAAAAGTTTCTGTTAGGGAATTTTTAATTTAACATATCTTAAATATAGACTGAAAAAGATTGAAGACACTTCTCACCATACACACACACGCACACACGCGCACACACGCGCACACACGCGCACATACGCGCACACACGCACACACGCGCACACACGCACACACACGCGCACACACTTATTTTTCTTTAATGTGTTGAAGTAGCGCAGATTATATTAGATCTAGATTTGATCTAAGATAGCCTTAGGTACGCATGGCCAGCCGCTGTCTCCGCACGGACCACTTTCCGAATGTATGGAAAGTGGGGAGGCTTAAGATCATATCGAAGAGTAATGGGAAATCGTCTAACGATTTAAAATTTTATAGACCCATTAAGCTCCTTCCGGTCTTTGGGAATTTGCTCGAAAGAGTATTGGTGGCGCGTCTACTGGCGCAGCTATCTCATTCGCCGGGTTCAGATAGATAATTCGGTTTCCGTTCTGGAGTGTCCACATGGGACGCGATTTCTGCAGTTTTGTCTTGGGTTGATGCGTGGCTAGACAAATACGCTTCAGCAATTTTCTTGGATATATCCGGCGCGTTTGACAGTGCCTGGTGGCCGGCCATCTTATCCGTGTTAGAATCCCGGGGAGTGTCAGCGGATCTTCGCCGAATTATTATGGATTCTTTCTGTGATCGAGTTGTCTTTTTGCAGGATACAGACATTGAAGTCGTGGAAACGTTGACAGGGGCCGTCCGCTAGGTTCGATCCTTGGTCAATTCTGTGGAACATTACGTTCGAAGGCATACTCCCGATACTCCTTCAGGTATGCGGTACCATCGCCTATGCTGATGATGACTCTGCTGTTGGTCGTAGGAGTGAGCCATAGAGAGATAAAGAACTGGGCGGTGGACTCTCTCAACAAGCTACGTGACTGGGACACTAAGAACAAGCTGTCCTCTTCAAGGGTAAACTGGCGAGGGAGCCGTTTGTGGTTATGGCTGCTTCTAGGTTCGGTGTGCGGGATTAGGTAAGCTACCTGGGCATGACCCTTGATGCACGGTGGAGCTTTTTACCACAGATGGGGTACATTGATTAGAGGGCTCGAGTAGCCTTCCACGCTATGGCCCGGCTTGCCGGAGCCGGCTGGTGGTTGAATATCTCTACCTTCGAACTGATGTATACCGCAATATACCTTGACTTATACGGGTGGTGCTAAGATCGCAACATGTGCCGCTACTGGCGCTGACCAAGGCTTGCAGAACCTGCTCAACGATGCGTTACCAATTTTGGCGAGTCTTTTGCCTGCCGACTTCGCGATTGTAGAACGCGCGGTGAATTTCATCTCGGCACGAGGTAAGAGTTTCGATGCGGTTCCGTTGCACTTTTAGCTTTTGGCTATTGAATCTTTTGTTGACAGAAAGAGACGTATCTTAAAGATCGTCGTTGCTCAATGGCAGTCCAGATGGTCTTCCCCTGATTCTAAGGGGAAACGACCAGGTTGTTTTTCCCCAACGTGTCCGAGCGATTAAACAAAAACTGGCTCGTTTCCGATTACTATACTTTGCAATTCTTAACGGGGCATGCCGCATTTCGTACCAGCTTGCATAGATTCGCCTTTAGATATAGCCCGGCGTGTACCTACGGATTTGAAACGGAGAACATGGGTCATGTTTTGTTCCACTGCAATTAGCACGACAATGCGCGTAGAGTTGTCAGAGAGCATGCGTCAAAATAGTAATGTAGAATCACGCGGAGCTTTAGAACGTGGTACCTTTAGTCGCCGAGACTTGGTTAGGAATAGACCGATTTTTGAGTCATTTATAGCGTTCGCTATATATGTTCTTGAAAAAATGGAGATCCTAAAGGATTCATTGGGTAGGAATAGATTCTAACCCTGTTGGATGGATGTGCTGAGATTGTAGATACGGGTCACTATTAGAGGACCTTCGACGGTCCCCTCTTTTGTATGAGTTGAGTCGTTACGAGTCCTAGCAGGGGCCCTGAGACAACACGGTGGAAGATAGGAATAGATACGCATGGCTTTACACTTCTTTATGAAATTTCGTTACTTTAATTATCACCAAACATAACACTTCCTTATGTGAATATTACTTCACCGCGCATGCCATGGTAGAAGTTGAACCCTGATATCTAGAATATACAATCAATTCACACATTCATAGGTCGTCTGGAAAAAAATCTTTAGTAACTCCCCCTCTTCCACTCCCTTTTTTTTCCAAAATCCTGTCCCTCCCCTTTTCTCTATGTCGTATATGTGTATGTGAAAACATGTTTTTTTTTCCCTTTTTAATGTTTAGTTTCATTTTAATAATATATTATTGGTTATTTTTTTAGTTTGGCAGTTTTATTTTATTTCGCAACTGTATTCATGACCTATTGGAGTGTTCCACAACACATAGTTTATTACTTGGTGCTTTGGTTGACTGAAATTGATTGTCTCTATAGCAATCTAGCCTTGTTTATAAATGCCTTATGTGTTTGCATATTAAAAGCAATAAATGACACAATTAAAATATTGTTATCGATTTGATATTTGCATTTTTCTTTTAATTTTTTTATTTAAATCGATAATATTCCTAGTTAAGTGGTAGTATACAGCGCAGTTGTCGCGTTCGCCCACGTCTTACCGCGAAGCGGTGCGACGCCCGCCATGGTCTCCCCCGCCCCGCGAGCGGACGCAAAAAGCTCGCGGCGCTCCCACGGCTGCGATCGATGGCGGCGCGGACGGAAGCGCGGCCGTGCTTCCTGCCGTGCCGCACAAAGGGCCCGCCCGCGGCGCCGCGCTAACGAGCCGCCGCCCCCGCGCGCCGCGCCCCGCCGCCGACCACTGCTCGCTCGCCATCTCTGTAGATGTAGCCTGCAAGACGCTCCGGCTTCCGCGCCACGCAGCGAGCCGTGTATTGAATAGATGTGCACGAGGGCGTACGACGGGACAGATGCTTACGATTCAATGTAAACGACATTCAATTTCATTGATGACCAGCTGTGCTGAAGCTGAGGACCTAAGTTAGTCATCAATCAAATCAACTCGCTTTATACGTCTTAAGAACTGGTTGAGAAGTGAATATTTTGGATGCGTTTGCAATGTAGATCTTTACAGGGCTATTTCATTAAAACAATCCGTAACTTTAGCAATATAGTTTTAATATGTGTGCATATCCAAAGCATATACATTATTTGAGTTATCAAGTTAGTTATGAAAAACCAGGCTGCAAGCAAGAATAACATAAATCAATGTACGTGGACTTATAAATCGAGATTTCCCTCACCGGCTTCTATAATTGTGGAGAAGAATTAAGGAATTTTTAATTGAAGCTCTTTTGATTTTAATTATTGAATATTCATTATCAAGGTTTTAGATTACTTACTAGTTTTCCTGTTGTAAAGATCATTTCCGCTTCAAAATACCTTTGGACATCGAACTGAGAATACACTATTCCCACCTTTCACCCGGGTTGTCTCAGGGCCTCTCCTGGGACCCGAAACGATCCACCCCATTCAAAAAAGGGGACCATCGAAGGCCCCCTAATAGTGTCCCGTATCTACAGTCTCAGGTCTTCCACCCAACAGCGTAAGAGTTTGTCCCTTCTCAATGAATCATTTAGGATCTCCATTTTTTTAAGAACACATTTAGCGAACGATCTAAATGACTCAAAGATCCGTCCATTCCCAACGAAATTTCGGTGACTAAAGATAACATGTTTTAAGGTTTCGCGTAATTTTAGTTACTATTTATACGCATGCTGTCTAACAAAACTCTACGCGCATCGTCGTGCCCATTGCAGTGGAACGAAATATGACTCATGTGCTGCATCTCAAATCCGCATGTACACGCCGGGCTATCTCGAAGGGCGAATTTATGGATAGATTTGACGAACTGGGAATACTGTTGACGTCCGTCAACTTTTCCACCGTATTCTCAGTGTGACTCGTAGGGTTATATATAGTAAATTGGAATATTATAAATTGGAGACCGGTGGTTGTAGTGTTCCAGTTTAAAATCAAGGGGTAAAATATAGAGGCCTATTATTTTTGTTATGTATATCCGTCTTTTTCTTTTAGACTCATAGTTTCCACAATCGTAGGTTTTTTGACAAGACATTTTGAAAATAGGCGTATCAGATGGTGATCTCGATTAAAACGTAGCAATATATGAAACAAAGGAATGTACCACTTCGTACAAAGAAAATTAGAGACAAAA